>JBBYHQ010037225.1:0-32891 GCA_038382645.1 Spergularia azorica | reverse complement strand
CGAATATTATGTGGCTCTGAGATTCATGGGATTCCATCATTATATTCCAGGATTGAGTCAAACTGCAGATGAAACAAGAACGCATCTACTGAGCAATCGAAAACTGAACTTAGGCTTATGGTTTCGTGTTTAAGTTGTAGTTACTTACCCTTGCAACAGCTCATTGATTTGTGGCTGCAGCTCTTCATCTGCAAGCTTTTGAATTTGCACAGAGATGGACTCAGCTCGCCGAATGGCAACTAATATTCTGGAGTAGAGATCTTTTACTGATGCCCTGGTTTTATCCACAGATAATGTGTCCTCCCCTTTCATATCCTTATTCCTCAAATGTGCACATTTTCTCTCATACAGCTTTCTTATGCTGTCTCCAGCCTATTAAAAAACCAGCAAAGCAACAACAGTTGGGGATTTTAGTACATACACTGCTACCGGAAACTTTCATTGTTTGTCTTTAATTTTTACCAAAAAAGTTCGATCTCCACGAATATGGAAACAAGTTTTAAGCAATGCCACAACTCTGCAAGTAACAAAAAAAACAAAAGATTACTTCTTTAGTTTCAGTGTCTTTTATACCTTCACTTCTTCATAGAGCTTCTTCTCCCAACCATACAGCCTTCCTAGGGTTAGCGAATGGCTACCAGCTGACATCCCACCATAGTCGTCGAAGAGATCATTCTTATACTCTGTCCATGTGCTAGAGTTCTTTGAGGTTGAAGTCACTAAACTCTTGCAAGATGATGACCGGAATGTATTCGACCGGTGCCATGTGATTGATTGGATGAGTTTTGTTGAATTTTCTGCATTATATTAACATGAGCAAAGTGAGAAGTAGCAATTCTCATACTAAATTCTCCATACATTCTACAAAAATGAAAACAGAAGACTGCATTTTTCATGTTCATATTACACAAATGAAAACATAAGCCTTCTAAGGTCAGATTTTCGCACTTATTGGAACAAAGTTATTAAGGTTTGCAGCACAAAATGCAAGGAATCAGTACAACCAGAAGAGAAGGTTTACTCTCAAAATGATTTGGGGTCGGCTAACATAGACCCGTAATGGTGGCCTGGTAATGCAAGGAATTACTAGTCTTTCTAATTCTATAGTATCAGTACTACTGTTACCAACATCTGAACAATTAGAATTCCTGCAAAAAACATGAAATTACCTGCAAGAGAACCTGCAACACTTCAATTAAAATCTATTCCTACCATGTGTACATCAGTAAGAAAAATCTGAATCAAACACAGGAACAACAAGACTAAAAAACCTACCTTTAATTTCCTCAAGATTCGATTGCATATTCAATTTGTTGGCTTCAAGCATCTTAGAAACCACTTTGCCTGAATCAAAAGCCCTAATAAAATGATCCTCAATATCCTTGAGTGCATCCAACAGTTCTCTCCCTCTAACTGGTGTGTCAATAACTGTCAAACCTTTCTCTCCTTGGCTTACACTACAAGTTTCCATACCCTTGACAACCTCACCACCTCCATTTCCCACCATTTGCTCCACATTACCACCACCATTGTTCTCTTGCACCCCGTTCGCAACAATATGTTGCTGTTGCTCTTCCTGAACCTGGCCCTGCCCTCCTCCTTCCTCTTCCAAATCAGGTATCCCTTCCTCCTCCCTCACCGCCTTCAGCTCCTCGTCGATATTCCGCTGAAACCCTCCTCCTCCTCCCCCTCCCACACTCATAACCTCAGGCCGAACCCCGGAAAAGGGGTTGAAGAAATCCCACCCATAGTCCCTTGTAGGTGAAGCCATTGGTGGTGGCATTGACATTGACACTGACATTGGCGCATTCATATTCACATTCATATTCATATTCATACCCATACCCATATTCATGTAGTAATAACCATAAGGTTGTTGTTGTTGCTGCTGCTGCTGCTGCTGCTGCTGTTGTACAGCCCCATTTTCCACCTCCTGCTCCCCAACATTCTCCTCATCTGAGGAGGAGGAAGAAGAGGAGGAGCAAACAGAAGAGTCACAGCAAGGTACAGGCTCCTGTGTAGTAGTAACAGGCTGAGAAGGGTTTTGCTGCAGGAACATTGGGTTAGTAATGACAGTTTCCACTTCTGGTAGTTGTTTTTTGGGTGAATCAGGGCAATTTGGAGGTGGGAAAGTGATCAGAAATGGGGAAGAAGGGCTTGAATGCCTGGCTACAAACAGCTTGATTGCTGCTGAAACTGCATACAGTGAATGACAGTATCTACAGTGTGCATCTGCAAGTGCATATCTTCTTTCTACTGCTAATTTCATCAGCTTTTTCCTCTCCCTACAAATTGCTACCACTTCTTCTTCCTCCTCTAATCTTGATGCTACACACCCCATTTTCTCTCTTCAGCTTCTTCTTCAAGCTAAGTGAAAGAAAATGTTGTTGTTTTCCTAAAATAACAAAGAAAAAAAAATGGGGGAACAAAAAAAGAAAAGTTAATTTATGAGGGTGTTATGTTATGTTTATGTTACTAAAGCATGAAAAAGATCAAGAAAAGAATAGAAAGATGGAATTTTGGAGGAATGTTCAGCATGTTTTACTCCACTTTTTTCTTCTTCTTTACCATCTAAGAACAAAAAGAAGGAAGCTTTAGGGTTTTTTCTATCTTCTTCTTCCCTAAAATGGGTTTTTTTATTTTTGGTTTCTTCCTTGTGGAAGAAGCTCTTTGTCTCACTCTCTCTTTCAACTGGGGTTTAAGAGAAGCAAACTCAGTTCAAACAGAGTTTTCTTAACAACCATTTTCTTAATTTTGTTTATCTAATAATGGGTTTTTGTCAAAATATCTACTTTAAGCAGGAAAACCAAAAAAAAAAAAAACACAAAAGTTTTACACAAATGTGAAAAAAACAGAGGAAAACAAGGGATTTTGTTTCACTCTTTCTCTTTTCTGGGACATTCAGAATTTGAGAGAAGAAGTTGAGGAGAGAGAAAGAGGAATCAAAGCTGGGGAGGGTAGGGATGGTAAGGGGCTCGAGAAAGAGTGTTGTTTTTTTGATGGTCTGGCTATAATGTTACATGCACTAGCATTTCTTGTGTTTTGATATCAACACATTCAAGTTTCAACAGTGACTCGACTACTCGGATCGCTGAGTTGGCGAGTGTCGAAGAGTAGCACAGTAGTGTTGTCCCTCGTTTTCCAAACGAGAGGTCTACAAAACTTTCAATATTACTCCCTAGTACTACTCCGTAACTAGTAAGTAGTAACTCATCATAAATAATCGCACGGGTTACACAAGGCGATATATTTACACCATGACGAAATGTAATGGGATACTAGTACTATAGTGTTAGATAATGTAACAAAATTGCATTCAAGTTTTTGTACTAGTAACAAAAACTACAGTAGATTGTTATAAGAGGTACATATCTAATATAAGATCACATATTTGGACTGGTCACTACTCACACACTGACTGGGTGAGAGAATAGAGGAGTCAAAACACTGACAAAAGGTTGTCACAGGTGTGGAGAGAGAAAATCAGTCATCAACTCATCAGTGAGTGGGGTGTTTACATTTTTTGGCTTTGCAAATGCTGTACTCTAGTGTATAATATACTCCACTTTTTACCTGTTTACCATGGGGTAAATTTTGAGGGGTAAAAACTTTTTTGTTTTTTTACCAGTTAAGAGTAAGTAAATGAGGCTGTAATTATAGGAGTATGATTTTGGTCACCAACCACACCTGAAGAAAGTTAATGGAGTAAGTTGAAGAATAAGTGTTACATTAAATGTAAAAGATTTTAATTAATTACTAGGTCTTCTTAACTGTCCTTGTCCTCAGAGTTAAGGACAGTGTCCTAACCTATGGTAGCTGTGAAAATCCTGAATATAATTACGACTATCAATGTCTATGAAATTTCAATTACCAAGAAAACTAAATTTAGATTTGGGAATTAGATGCTCTTCAGGTTCTTGTTCAGGATCCCTTCCTCCATTTTTGCATTCTGAAAACATATTCACGTAAATCGTAATTTAGAGTCGCATAACTGCATAAGTGGTTTAAACCATCTTTTTACGTGTTTTAAATTTTCTTGTATCTGATTTGAATGATAATATTACGTCAATCTAAAGGTTTTAGAATATTCAGTCTATGGTGGAGTAAAGAAAGATAGGTCCAGGTTACACCCTGAGCCGGTTGCGATCGGGCCATGTAGGTAAGAAGTCCCTCAACATCGACAACATGGAATAAGAATTACATTGCTCATATTTTCTCGTTTCTTTCAGTTGTTAACAGAAACGGTGAAACTTAGAGGAAGAGAATCCTTCTATTCTTATGCAAAACCAAATGATGGGTCTAAACAGTAAATTCTACCCTAATGCTACGTTACTTTCTTGAAAAACCTTAAGACTCTAGATTACAGTCAGTAATAGTTTAGCCTTAAAAAGAGCTAATTACGAGTTTAAGTGGCATTGACATATGTGCCACTCACTAGCCGTTGAGATGAAAATTACTTTATATACAATACGGTCGCAAATTGGTTAAATTAATTAATTATAATTACTCATGATAAACCAAGTTTACATTAGAAAGTTGGTACAGTTTGATTAAATAAAATAAATAAAAAAGTTGGACCAAGATTTATTGAAGAAATGTTTTTATGGGATGACGAGAATATGCCCTGACAAGCTTCACAGATACAAAGAGCGAAAAGAAAGATGAGAGAGAAGTTCTTACACCCCTCTGACCTCGTAATTCTCCTACTTAACCCCACTTAACCCATTTTTTTAAACACTAAAATACTAGTACTCAATTAATATTTTGTCAAGATAAGTTCTTAAAACCTCGATCATCATAATGTAATAATTAACCCAAAATGTAAACATAGGAGGTCCGATTCTCATCTTCGTGTCGTAGGATGATAAAACCAATTAACCAAATGTATACAGTGTACACTCATAAATGTTTTATCTAGTACCGTGGTCTAGTTACTGCTACTAATTCGCCAATGTTTTGGTTGATTTTTTAAGAAATACACATCGATTCAAATCACATCAAATGAGAAATTGAGATGTAATAAGATTTGAATTAAATCATACGAAGCATTTTTTGGAAAAGGATTGACCATTGTTGGTTTGGGCTGTGGAAAAAGAAGCAAAGAGTTTTCTTTGGGCTTTGATTGCTGAAGAAAAGCTTGTTGGGTCTTTTCTGGATTTAGGCTGAAAAGAAAAGGAAATGATCGTTTTTCCTGAATTTCATCTATATACTCGTAGCGTGTAACAAGTGACGTCTGAAGAAGGTAACATCAAATCTTCGTTAACCGTGGAAGAGATAGCAGGAAGGTGGTTTTCAGGCGAAATGCCACGAGACAGTAGTGGCCGTGGGTAAAAGCCGGTGAGGCGAGGACAGATAAAGCTAGTGGCAGTAAGGTGATTTTAACAGGACCTCGCTTTGGGCGGGAAACGTGTCTAAACTGTGAGTGGCTTATCGGTAGTGCAGCAAGGAGCAAAATGGTCCGTAACTCCATATAAGTGTAACTGTGACTTCTCTAGCTGCCTGGGAATCCAGTGGTGGAAGCCGGAAACAAGTGAGGCTCGTCAGGGCTGTAACCTGTTTCAGGGTTCGGAGAAACCATGAATGCTTGAACATAGCATACTCTCAACGTTTAACCCTGTCAACTCTTATTGGCTAAATTCCTAGTTCCTTCTCTGTTAGAGCGAAGGATTTTGATATATCAAGCACTTCCTGTAGAACATGAAATGTACCATCCTCACAAGGAGCTCACAACATTCATCGTCTTTTTCATGAAAGCTTCAATATCGACAAGGAATTCACAAGACTGATTAAGAGAACGATTATGCAGAAACTAATAAACGACGGCAGTGACCACCATGATGAAAATGTTTTAAATGCTACTGTACATGGGATCTCAATGCACCCAGATGTGCAGCATCATAGACCATGGCTCCCAAGTCACAACCTTGAGCCTTTGTACACTGGTAACAAGGCTATTTTCAGCAATTTAAAGAAGAAACAAATGTATCACAGCCGTCACTACAACCTGGCCGGAAGGGAACTGCTTGCATAGGTTACTGTCTAATGAGTTATGCAGCAGAGTTTATCGAGAAGCTCAAGTCCGTTAACCAAAAATTCGTTCATACATGTAAATTTCGTAGGTAGGGGAGGGGTATTCAGATTCTAAAGAATATATAGCCAAAGAGGCAGCTTTCCTTTTCATTTTTTACAATGGGCAATCATGAGAAAACCCTTGAAAAGAAAACAATAGAATTTAACAAATAAGATAGGGCAAAAGTAAACGGAAAAATCATTGCAATGAAAGATACCAGTTATAAGAGGAAACTAACTTATCATAGCCATCACCTGAGGTTCTGATATCCAGTTTCACTGTGTTCTCTTCCAGGACAGTAACTTAAAACTCACTGTCAGTTTCCAAGTTAAAGCAGCTACGCCATACCGCATACAACACGTACGTTAAAGACCTCCCCTGCCTTGTTTCGCCCCTTTTAAGGTCCCGGGTTATCTGAAGAGCATATACACATCGTAACACGCTACCAACAAGAGCAACTGGAAGTCTGGAATATTATGAGGGGGCGAGAGTATTTGACGGTAGAGTTATTCCAGCTCCTCTGATGGATACAGTTGGGCCCTTGGACCCGCTGGTGGCCTGACTCACGAGGTTTGAGTCAAGGAATACAACTATTACAGTGATATCGTCATGGAAATGGCGGCGGACACCCCGGTCTATCTTCTTCAAGTCTGAATATCTCATTTCTCGTTTCTTAGCTGCTTCTTTTAGTGCGGTTTTTACCAACTTTTTGGCACTCCCCTGCTAAATAGAAGATAAACTTTTGGTAAGAGTAAAAGCAAAATAAACAATCTACTCTAGTACAGTAAGCACAATTGAACTATATGAGCACGTTACACGGGTGAGAATAGGAGTGAGTGGAATACTTTATGTTCACAATAAGTACACTCAGCTTCCCAACAATGAACAAAAAGGGTCCTTAAGACTGCCATCACAACTTTGAAGGTGTGACACACACAATCTTAGGTAAAGAGGGAGAGTCCACCTTTTTGTGAGAACATAACGATAAAACAAAGATAGATTAACCACATAAAGGCAAAGATCAAAAATATATGAAAGTAGCCTAAAGACACAGGACTTTCGAAGGAGGTTGATGCATGTTCAATAGGGTAATTAAATAGTCATTTCTAAGTTCTTTGAAGTACCGAATCAACAAGAAAAGAAAGCTTATATGGAGTAACATGCAAAAAACATAGGACAATGTTGGAATCACATTGTCGATCACTCTTCCTTAAAAAATTGAATCTAAAACACATTAACAACATGGTGCACGAGGGTATTACTTCCATTGTGAGGGGCCAAACACTGAGCACCACGCTTATCCCCGAAAGATATAGGAAGTCTTCCTCCGCTTTGTAATTTTGAGGTTATATGGAGCATGAAAGTACGAAACTACAGAATGCACAATTCAAATATATGATTCAAGGCCCGTGGTAATAAGAATCTTACATTGCGGGGATTGTTTTGAACAATATCCACAGCTTCTTGATTAGTAAGGTGCTCCCAAAGTCCATCAGAAGCAAATATAACAAACTGATCGTGTGGCTGCAGTTCGTGAACTGAAATTGCCGGATCTGAGCTCAATATTGGTCTCCTAATAGGATCTCGTAGACGGAACTTGCTATATAAAGGTTCGCGGTTGAACTCTGCTTTCTTTAAATATACATCTCCAATGGACCTTGAAACCTAATAAGTAAACACTTTTTAGAGCAGTGAATTATTTCAGAGTAGAAACAAGTACAATGCAAAAGAAGTGCACAAATTATCTAGCACATATAAATTCAGCCAAGACCACGGATAGATTAAACAACTACATGCAAAGTTGTGATAAATTGATAATCCCCCATCTCTGATGGGGCCAAAGATATTTTGCTCTGTTGCCTTTGGACACAATGGGCTACATCAAAACGGCACAATGGGCTCAGAAAAACTTCTCTTTTCGTGAAGTAGCACATGGTTATCTCAGTCTCACTTAAAGGTCATTTGGATATGGGTCTCTCGGTAAGGAAAAGTTGCATATCAAGCATAATTTTGGACGCTTTAAAGATGATGAGTAAGTTATTCTTAGCAGACCCCAAAGGTTTTAGGGCTTAAGGATTTCGTGACAACTAAAAGCATATCAAGCACAAACTTTCTCATTACAGCAAGTTGCCCACAATGATAGCACATGGAATGTCCTCAGTACAGCAAGTTGCCAAACTTATACTAGATTCTTCGACTCCCAATGCATAGCAGAGGCTTATATACGAGGAACACCTGATGATATGGATTCAGCACAATTTGAAATGAAATCCTGTGTTGATATGTCATGTGCAGCATATTAGTCCAAAGTTCTGATGCAGCATATGGGTAGAATCAGTACTGTGCTAAATTTCCACTGTAGCCCCATCTTTTCCTAATGGTTATGGACATTTACACTGGAAACTATAGGGCAGACTGCATTAGAAACTATTGATCTGGTTATAACTCAAGGTCAAACAAAACAATCACACAAATAACGAGAGGAAGACTGTATATCTCACTACAAGATGGCATGAAGGGCCATAACTAAAGAAATAAGTTAAGAAAGATGAATTGGCAAGGACTGAAAATAAACGTCTTTGCATGAACTCAGCGTGATCAAAAGCATAGCTCAAATGTTTTCAGACATATGTTATCATATGTGGCCTACTGTACGAGATTTAAATCCTACGCGACTTTCCCCTACGTCTCATATTAACTTCTGGTGTTCTTGTCAGAGAGCTTTGACGACATTATGGTAGTTTGGTCAGTTTATTCAGTTAACCCATATTAGGATGTTACAGAAAATGACAAAATCTAATATAACTTTATTGAAAAAGTACTGTTGAAGGTTAGAAATTTTACCTGTATTAGGCCCTTTACACGCCAAACGTTATGTTTTAACACGACAATATGTGGATCCTCAGGATGCACAGCCCGCAGCTCCTGTCTCACTGCCTCTAAACATGCATTGTGTTCTGCTGAAAGCTGGACAGCAAGAATCTCTCCAGTAGCCTTCACTAGTCTACCCATAACCGCACGAGAATCGCCAAGGTTTGCAATGTAGAGTGTCCCACTACATATTACTCCTACCAAACAACAGGAGCCAACGGCAGCAAGCTGGGGTTTCATCGGCCATTGCTTGCTAACAACAGACATAAATCCCTCTTCGGTCGCTTGAAATGCCTTACGAATTACATCAGCAGAAACGCATTGGTGCTCTGAAGCGAATCCTGCATGATTAATCTTTGTTGAGATACTTTAGCTTAATTCACTGAGCAAATAGATGAACAGCCTAATGTCCAAAACAAGAGACCCAATCCTCAAATTCTGAATGATATGGATTATAAGAGAAAACTTATTACTAAGGATATCAAGACCACATCTCAGATGTTAGTTTAAAAAGACAAGTGTAAAGTGCCTTTAACCAACTCAAAATAAGTGTAAAAGGAAGATTTCGAGAAAAGTAACATAATCTTCCGACAAATGATTGAGGATTTAGTGTGTGCATCTTTTCACAGGCAACCACACACAAACCATAAACGAACAATTTTCACCTACCAAAGTACCAAGAGATATATCTTTGACAGGAAAATTTGCTTGTTCTACTTTTCAACCACATAACCCAAGGCAAAATACAATCTTGCAAGAATGATTATACTAAATCCCACAGAAAGTTCCAGCGAGAGTAGAAATAAACTATAACTGGAGTTGTGTCTCAAAAATCGAGAACTCAAAATTCCCTAGTCCCTACCCTCGCTTCATATAAGAAAATACAGTGCCTTCATTGATTCATTTCATTTGTTCAAATCAAGCTACACATACGGTGATACAGAAGTAAGTTTAGAATACTTACTGCGAAGATGCTGAAAAAGATGATCATTGATGTACCGCGATGTCTCTGGACCACCATGCCCATCATAGACCCCCACAAAAGTACCAAACGGACCAGAGTCATAGGTACTCAAGCTTCCTGACTCAAGCTGGCTCTGATCCTCAAGTAAACTATTAGCTTGAACAACAGACATCGAAAACTCCCCATTAACATGTTGACCAATGTCCTTGTACCATAGAAGTCCCTCTTGGCGCCCACTCGAATCCGAACCCGCGTGGATTGAAGGATCCGAAATTGGCCACAAACAGGCCCTCAGGAAATTCATCAACCCTGATAGCATACCTCATCTCAACCACACCTTCCTCCTAATTCCCCACATTTGATATGGGATACCAAACCACTTTTTTTTCAACCCAAGATGAAAACTTCTCCTAGCTACCACCAATCTTCCAATTCACTCTTTTACAATTTGCATTCACAACAAGGTCTACAACAACATAACCCAATACTACAAGTTTACAATATGCACAAAGTATTCGACTTTGATCAATTCTATCTACCAGATCATACATAACATATCAAAATCACTGTCTAATTCAACTAAAAAAAACAGATTTCAGCTCAGAAACCCTGCTAATAATCTCCCTGAAAAATATAAACATAAACAAACTTGAGAACATCATCAGAAAAAAAATTAAAAAAATTAAAAGTTTATGGAAAAGGGTGGTAGAAAGCAAAAAAAACCCAACTTTATCTCCCGCTTTTTTTGGCCACATACAGTTTGTATGGTAACCCAAATCATATCCAGAAAGTTCAACAAAGACAACTTACTGAGGAAGATTAATGACATAATTACAAATTTTAGCTAAATCCCACAATAAATCCAACCCCAATAAATCATGAAAAGCTCTAATTATTATCATTAAACCCAGACAAATTAATGAAATGAAAACTTAGAAAGAAAAAAAAGGAAAGAAATTTATTACCTTTACAATTGGGGCAGTCCACAAAGATCCACAGAACACAAAAATTAAGCTTTTAGATCTAAAGATCCAATAAAAAGACTATATTTTGATGATGGGTTATTAATTTGTAGCTGAAATTTCTCTGTTTTATTCAAAAAGAATTCACCTTTTTTATTTATTTATTTATCTCTTTTGTATGTTTTTTCTTATTTCTACCTTTGTTTGGTATGAATAGTTGCAAAAAGATGATGAGACTGATGTAAAGAAGAATGAGAGTGAGACATGAACATTTCAGGGACTAATGTGCAATTAATTGAAATTTTTTAGAGAAAAGAAGGGAGGAAGGAAAGAGAGGGGAGAGAGACGCTTCTTTTAGAAGTTTAGCATACAAACCCCATTAAAAACCAACAATGGGGAGCTTGAAGACAGCAAAGCATAGGACCTAGGCATGGGGTCCACACCAACTTGAATGAACTAAGTTGAAGAGATTATGAGAAGAAAAAAAAAAATAGATTTTTTTATTTATGATGGATTAAAGATTTAGTTTATGGAGTAAAAGAATTTACCAGGGAAGAGCCAATGAAGGTTCATTTGGTCCCTTTGTTCCCTCTTCTTGGTTTCTTATTGTTGTCACTTGTACTAGTTTATATTTTCTTGGTGAATTTTTTCTTTTCATCTCGGATTTGCCTTTTCAAGATCAACTTTGAATTAGGGAGTTTCATTATCAATGGATGGTTTTTGCATTTTTTTTCCTTTCTCTTTTTATCTACCATCGTTTTTTATAAATAAAAAAATAGAAGTAATAAACAAGTCGCTAGACAAAATGATAGACGGGTTGTTAACAAAGGATTATAATTGTCTAAAACAAATGTGTAGTGATCAAATTTTTACGAGTTATTGAATTTAGAGTATGTAAGAAACGAGTAATACTCCAAACATATAAACTAAAAACTATGGTAGAAAAACCTTTGAATGAGGTAGAAAGTAGGAAAAAAAAAAAAAAAACTCAAAATACAGGGTATGCCAAAATTACTCAAAGGCAATCCGGGGGTGGGGAGGCAAACTTGTTTATTCAAGGAAAAAATTATGTTTATGATAAACTACTAGAAATTCGGTTGCTATCGTTGATAGAATTTCGGTTGTTATTCCTGTGGGAGGTCCTATCATGGCCGGTAATTTCTCTGTCGGGTTATTTTTTAATGTAACGTAATTTGTGAACATGTATGTGTCGCCTGTCAACTTATTTAAGTAAGGTTAAGGTGTGTACTCTCTTGGCGGTGAAAATCCAATGAAACATGTAATAAAAAATAATCTGTTTGTAGATTCTTTCTACTCCTTGTAAATGTGAATGCTAAGTCGAAAAATCCCCTTTATATGATAAGTGTGTTTAAGCGTGTTAAGTATCTAATATAGTACAGTAGTACATATAAGTATTATTATTGTTACTGTTAATTTGTTAATGAATTTTTATTTCGTACATAAGACATAAAATAGCCTATTAATGTTACTCACGTGCTAGATATCCAACTTATTAATACCATGTACTCGTAATCGCTAAACACTCTCTAAACGAGTTTAGTGAAAAGCGATACCATTATCTTCTTGACTTCTTGAGTCAAATGATACAACCAACTACTCCTTCAATTTCATTAGGTTATTTGCATTTGGTTTGAATTCCTCTCACAAATTCAAACCAAAAGCAAAGTACCTAATAAAATGGAGGGACTATATCTCACTCAAGCTTGACGATCGATCCTACCACCAAAACTATCCGACAAATTATATTGATTTCGCATTTCAGATTTTTAGCTTGTGGTGGTGGTTGAAAAATCTATATGTAATTAAGTTATTAGTCGCAATTTTAACCTTGGTAAGTTGCATTAGTTAAAAATAATTTTTTAAATTATACCACCTGCACCGTAATCACAAAACATTCTTGATTTATAAAACGTAAATTAAACACACTTCTCGTACATAAAACGACTCCTACATCGAACCACATCATCAAGAAATAATTGGAATTTGGAAACAAGTGATCAAAAATTGGGTGCTGAAGAGGAGGGCATGGTGAGTAGGGACAGGATACTCCGATTCCTAGGCACCAACCCTATAAGCCTAAGGCTATTAGCACTGAAACAGCTCATACTGACCTTTTATGTTAGCATTTTGAAGGGAAAGATATAACTAATCGTACTCCCTATGTGGCTATGTGAATGAGCCGCCGACCTTTAATTTTCGCGGAGTTGACCTTCCATTTCATCATTACTTAAAGGGCCGGCCATTAGCCCGTGCAGGCTGTGCGGCCGAACAGGGCCCCTCAACATTAAAGGCCCCTTAAATATCATTTGTGTTACAAAGTTGAATATAAAAATTGACAGCCCACTGGTAGGAATGTATGATTGATGCTTTTCGTGGCCAATTGTGCAGTTTACCCGAGCTCGATACACAACGACGTCTTTTTGTTTTCATTTTTGTATATACCACATTGGAAAATGACATTTAGGCCCATCTCTGATGAGCGCTATTGAGCCTTTACTTTTTTTTTTAACTTTTTGTTTGTCGTCTATTTCTTTTTTGGGCCTATTTGTAGTTCAAGAACCATATTTTAACTGTTTGCTAATATATTGGCGACAAAATTCATTTTTTTATTCAAATTATAAATCTAATGCGTCTATTTCCTTTTAACCTATGAAATGTTGTTTCTTAAATGAGTTTTGCCTTAGTATTAATGCAATTGAACATAAAAAAACTTATATCAAAGGGGCCTCAATTTTGATTTCGCACAGGGCCCCCGAAATGTGTGAGACGGCCCTGATTACTATACGCTCACTCTCCTTCAATTAAAATTGTTTGTTTTTAAATTGTATTTACCGTACAGTATACTCTTACGAATTGAAATACTCGTACTATGCTAAGCTGTAAATAATCGAGAAAAACAGATGTTATGAATGACGGTGTATGTCATAAATTTTACTCTTAAATGTCTTATTAGTAGCAAATGTTTTACGATTAAATCATCCCATGCGCAATTACCCGTATTTTTAATTTTCATATGTTAACATAGTATAGTTCAAGAATGTATCCCTTGCGGATTTTAAAGTGGATGAAACTTGTTATTGATGAATTGAAAATTTTCAATATGAAGAACTCCTATACCATACCGGCTTATCGCGGAGTGCTGGCCTGGATGTGCATGAACAATCCAGACCAAAATGATGTAAATTTCCCACAAATAAGTACTCTACTATTTATATATGTAACTAACTTCAAAAAAAAAAAAAAAAAAAAAATTATATATGTAACTATTTTAGCATCTAATTAATCACGTGATTTTGACGTGCTTATTGCCGTAGAATTACGTCAATGCATGCATCACGAAGTTTCTACTATATGATCCTCATGGAGTCATGGCCTCATTTGATTTTTTTTACTACTGTGCGTACCTTCCTATATCCGGCCTCGATCTCTTCCAATATATATGTAAGATTGAATTCAATCATAGAAGAAGGACGACAGAGCATTATTATCAACACTCGACATTTTATTGTTACATTTTGATTCGTGTCTTAGAGCCCTTGGTATTTATACAACACATTCTCACATGATTCGTGATACAACACATTCTCACATGATTCGTGTTACAAAACGTCAACGAACACGAAACATCCCTTATTTGCAAATCGCAATGCCGCTTAATTCATAAAAAAGCAAGCAAGGTTGTCCATAATCTATACATATTGCCTAAAATGGGATTCGTCTTGTTTTCAGGGACCCTGCTATTAGTTCCTAAACTAGACACATGCAATCATCTCTTTCTATGACCTAATTGATTGTCTCGTAGACATCTACACATACGTAACTCTAACCCACCTCGAGGGTTTCGTTTATAACATATGCGTTGCACATGCACGAAACTATACGTACCAATAATATCTTCCTCTTCTTCTTCAATTCTTTAGTTAGCGAGGCTGTAATTATAACGAAAAGCAAAAGTGCAAAACAATAGATCGAGGCACATATTGCACATATAAGCTATAGGTCGCTGTGATTGATGAGTTGTGTGTGTCCATTTTTGCATTCGATTGCTGTCGTACATGATATATTCTCGACTTCTTCAATCGGTGACTCGATAGATTGGTAAATGGTAATTGGTAGTATATGATGTCCGGTGTATATATACTAGTTTGTCTAGTTAGCCGCGTCGGTAATATTATGTATTTGCAGAATGTTTTTTTAGCTTGTTAAATCAAGATTGTTATTATATATATCATCACATATGTATTCTCGATAAGCTAACTAACTATTGTTAGAAGCTGATTTTCGATAAGCAAATTTCTTTCACTTATATATTGTCCATATCATTTTGATAGATTTACTTTGAATTGAATGACTACTTTTTCAGTTAATCTTGTCTATTTAACTAGTTATTAATTGAAGTAACATGAGTGTTTTGGGCGAATGGACTCGCAATTAATTAGTACCGTACCAAGGCGATCGAGTTAATTAGCATGGATGAATCTAATCATTGAAACGATCGCATGCCAACTGATGAAACTGCATGCCAACATCTTCTGAAATTAAATGTATGTGATCGATCGAGTCACGTTGACGTAATGTACGTTCCACGTATTACCTAATTGGTGATGTCGACATAGAGCGTGCTTTCCTTTTATGATTGAAATGTCGTATAAAAATACAAAGAACGCTAATTATCGACACTAAATCGAAGTAGTCTCTTCCACTCGTACTAACTTATTTTTCTTTGAGGTAAAATATATACTATTTTAGGAGTCGGGAGAGAGTAGAGTGTTTGAGAACTCTAATATATACGAGTAGCATGGAGTATATATCAATCGTGCCATTCAAAGCATATGAATCTCAAATTTTATTGACTGTATGTAAAACTTATTACAAACGAGCAAATAAACTTATTACACCAGTTAGTTGTTCAACGAGCTTATTACAAACGCTATAAATCGTAGTTACACCTCCCAAATCGTGTTGTTGACACCCTTCAAGCGCACGTCGGACCACGACACTTAGCCATGGCTTGTTTAGATTCACTTGAGGTGCATCAAAGTTGCACTCCCCCATCAAATATTATTACCATGACAATCTATACAAAAGGAATGGTTCAAAGCTCTCAAATGACAAATGCCATTCTATTCCACAAATCTCTTCAACTTATTATTCTCTATAGACAATTATATATGGACCCTGTACTTGTGAAAGGTAACTATCGATCAACACACAAGTATACGAGTAAAAGAAGCGTATAAATGACATAATAACTGATTAATAATAAGCCAGCTACACATAAAAATGGGTTCATTGTGACATTATTATTGGGACATTGTGCACGTGAGTTGTTTTTTCTCTGGCTGTTAAGAGTCCAAACCTCTCTGGATTTTATGTGTATGGGTATAATGGCCAAAGAACTACCCACTCGTGCAACTTCCTCATCACATCAATATGACAATCATCCCATCGGAAAAAAGGTAATGCTGAGAAAATTGGTACGTACTTGTCAATGATTGGGATAGTAACGATGAAAAAACATTAAAACCATGTCCTACATTGCAAGATGATGATAGGAGCAGGCTAATAAATGTGTAGGTTACATCTTGCATCGTGTTGCACTCGTGTCAAAGTTATGTAGGCTGATTAATTCTAGTTTGGTCATTGTAAATTTGTTTTTTGTAAATTTATTGTAACTCATATTTGAGTCCACCTCTCATCAAATAAGATTAGGTAATACGGAGTACTACATTCGGAGTTCTCAAACCAAATGTTAACAATTCATGGATGGGAGAGGAGTATAGCATAACCACAAAATGGAAAGTTTTAGTTGTTGAAGCAACACATATAATTTAACAACTATAGAGACTATTACTACTATCCTGTACCTATTATACGTATCTGATAATCACCGTGTCAACTTCATAATAATCCCATTAGACATCTTATCGCACGAATCTGCTGACAACGAACTGAAGTTGGTTTTCCTAATGTTGAAAGTTCTTATTCAACATTCAGTAGATTGCTACAAGTAGTCATGTTCATGTACCATGCCCACATACATCTCACATTCCCACCAATGAGGATTCTTTTCCGTACCTTATTGTCACCTCATAGTACATTTTGGGTTGTCACATCATCTCAGAAGTTAAGCCGTAACATCGCCTGCATTTATAAGTTTTGTGGAGAAATTAATCCGATAAGTATGATTTATTCCAATATTTGTCACTAATATGTACTATGTTACGCCATCAAGATTGTGAATTTGTGATCCATAACCATACATCATGTCATGAACAAAATCAAGCTGTGGCTCGACTAGATCCGATCAGAGTATTTGTCATTCATTCATCTGTATTGAGTTCAGTATTACTAGTACTTGCTCGTGTTTCGCAAGGATGAAAGATGATTCATAGAGCCAGATAACCAGTGACCAACGCTCTATCTACGCTAGCACATACAAAACCAAAGAGAAGTACGCAGGCTACCAATTACGATTACCAATTAGCAAACCTTGTCTCACTACGCTCAACTAACGAACTGGCATTAGGTTTACAGAATAGCAGTAGTACTAGTTCGAAGAGGATGGCAACAACAAACAAGATGATGAAGCAAGCTCCTAATCGATAAATCCGTGTAATCCAGCATGGATACGCTTCGTTCATCACAAGCTAAGCTAAACAAACCACACAAGGTTCTGTTCACTGCACAAAAGAGCACACTAACAATACCACACTCGATAGAAGAATCCTTGTAACACAGAAGCCCATGATGGCATGATATACTATGCACTTTTTCACATTATGTTTAATGCTTGGAACCCAGGAGAGCGAGAAGGAAGTTTCTGTAGTTGCCTGACGTTTCTGAGTGAACTGCATCCACCAACGGCTTCTTATACTTCTTCTCGTACTCTGCCTTTATGTACTGCAAATCTATCTCCGTCCTTGTCACAATTACCCTGATAAGTGTTGCATCATCAGTTCCCAAACCCTTCATTGATTTTCGGAGTACCTAAAATACAGGAAAGTTTGATTTGTGTAAAAATCTCTCAACTTACTGAACCCGAGCCTCCTAAGTCTTAGCCCTACGTTACACTAGATAGACTGGTACGAAGCCCTTAACCCTACATTACACTAATATATATTATAAGAAAGTAGGGGTACCCAACCGTCCAAAACTTAAGGGAACCATATGCATAAATGCATAATAAGTTGTTAACTTGGACTTTCTATTAGACATTTAACACTATTTTGAATACAAACGACTGGATTACCAAACCTACCGCTTGTCACAAAAAATGGTACCACGATCATGAAAAATTCATCAAGCAGAGGCATATAATAAAATTCAAATTGCATGAAAATGTCTGGAAAAGGAAAAGCAAAAATGCAGCACACTAGAAACACCAGAAACACAGCCATATCACACTGTTTAGTCAATAAGATACAAACAATAATTGACCATACTAACAAAAAACTCTCTGCACCTTCACTTTAAAGTTAATATCAAACAGTCTGAAAGTTGCCATCACAATTCACAGTCCGAAAAAACTCAGATGTGTTTTCGGATATATACCTCCAAGAATAATCGATCAGATAGGTCAAAAGGCATTACAGCAGCAAGTTTTTTTTTTCTTTTTTCTTTTGGGTTTTAAGACACTGCTTCTTAACCTCTAACTCATTACTCTTCCTTATCAAAATGGCAAAAGCAGAGAACTCTATACTAAGCTAGACATTATTACCTTTGCAAAGTACTTGGCTGGATTTTCGGCACATCTCACAATAGCCAAAAGACCTTGCATAAAAAGACCTGAGGTTTCCTTCTTTATAACCTGCAAATAAAACAATCAGTAGAAGAATAATTAAATTTGTGTCGTGTAACATAATAAGAAAAGAGCCATTATAACCGAGAGAGTACCTTTTCAAGGGAGCTTCCATACATGTTCCTGTAAGCTACATCAACAGCTGCCAAGTGAGGCCTGCTTCTCTCACTAAATATCCTTATGAAAGTGTTCTCATCAGTTCCCAATCTCTTCTCCCCAGCTCTATAGAGTTCACTTGCGTCATTTTGAGCAATCATTGGATCAAATTCAAAACCTTCATAGCGTTGTATGCTCACATATGCTAGCAAAAGCTGCAACAGAGTATCCATGTCAGATCCCCCCACACCATTAAGATACAAGCCACACACACACACACACACAACACACACACACACACACAAAAAAAAAAAAAGGGTACAGTTTAGACTCTAGAATTTCTGGTCAACTCTTAACTTAATCATTGTTGGAGAAACATTGCTCCAATGTAACTAAAAGCAGAAAACATCACAAACCAACAGCTTTGCTGATTGTAACATGTATGTTATGAGTAGCATCGAGTTCCCAATTAAGTGTCTACTAGCTCCCACACCCAACCCAAGCTAGTTCAGGTAATAATTCATAGAATTTGAAGAAAAACATTATCGTACTTATAAGTTGCTTGATATAACATTAGAAGTGTCTTTTGTCACAGCTGACTGAGGTTTGTATAGCATAACATAACATCAGACAGCAGAGACAGTACCTTCTTATGATCTCCAGAGCAATGACGTTCCAGATCATGTTCCAGGTAGGATCCATACCGTTGCAGGTAGATCTGCTTGAAGACCTGTATTTGGGAAGGTGTACGAGAACATATAACTTCAGTGACTGCTCTAAGATCAACAGTAATTGCCTGCCTCACAACAACAGCATCACGAGATGCTGGATCCTGCATCCAGAGCAAAATAGCATCCTGTACAACAACATGTAGATGATAAGTAGTTGTTTTCGCACTCACAAATGGCCCACTTCACAATGGTTTACAGAATATAAATGAAATTCCGATATTTTGCCAACTCCAATAGCTTTATTCATTCTGAAAAAATTAAAGAAAAGAGGATCGCAACAATGTCATACCTCTAGCTTTCCACTAAGCTCCTTTGATAAGCGTTTGAGTATATCTTCATGGTACAAAGCTTTAAATTCCTGCTGAATAATTCCGCGCTGTGTAGCGTCACGGTGAGCAAGAATATTGATAACAGCTGCAGTGTCACAGCCAAACCCTGGACAGGAAGAGTATGTTAGATAATAGAATCATATCCATCTCCAAATGAAAGTGTTGCAAATAGAATGCCCTGCCACAATGCTACTTGTAGACAAGGCACTACACGTAACTTATTCTCATACAGACGAAGTTGATAGTACTAACAACAACAACAACCAAGCATCAGTGCCAAAATGAAGTTGATCATACTGAATCTCGAGAATAAAAGTAACCTCATACTCAACGAGACTAATTTGCTCAAGCACACTGCACATCAAATGTTGACACGGGATCTTGCGTTAAGATCTCAACATTTTCGAAACACTCTTGAGTAGATGCCCAGATCAAATTCTAAAACCATTCCAGATACCCTTTCTTTCATATCAAGGCCGACAAATTTGAAACCATTTCTAGTACACTTGCTTCCACAACAAGGCCTCTGCGTTAAGATCAAACTTCACATCAAATAAAGACAATACTATGATCCTATCTCGACACATCCTCCCTCGCCACTTTGAGTTCCAATCGACCCCTAAACACCCTAGGCTATAACTTGTTATATCAACCAATGAATCAAAATCACTTAGTCTACGAAACTCTTCTTGTAAGTTCTATTGGACGAGGAGTTAGCGAGACTAGTTGAACGCAAATTACGAAAGACAACAAGTACAACAGAGTAAGACTGCCTACATTCAACTACTAAGCCCTAAACAGTTGCGTATTACAGAATCTTCCAAGAAACGACTCAAACAAGTCGTCAAATCTTAATGCAAACGGCGTCGTCGTTGTCGTCGTCACTCTTAAGTTTGAAAAAACCTCGTTTATTCGCACAACAAAATGATGAAATGTAATTAAGATGCCGTATGAATTCAGGATCAACAACGCAGCCTTAATCGCAAAATAATTTGGAGTCGACTAACATAAATCGAGAGTAAACCTAAAAGTAAAATTAAAAAAGACGTCGCAATCTCAAAATTCAGCGTGGCAAGAAAAATCAAAGGTCAAAACCCTAAAAAAACCTCGCGAAATCAACAATGGCGAAAAAAAAATCAAGAAATCCGCGAATTCAAACACTCGAATAACTTAATTAACGCCTAATTAATCAATTAAACAACAAATTAAACCAAGCTAATCAAAATTAAGCACTTTAATTAACCAAAACAATATGAATTCGACTGCAAATGATGATCGATCATCAAAACTAGAGAAATTCAACTACTAATAGAATAAAGAAAATGTAGCGTAAAGTTGACGACGAGTGTAGAAATAAACCTTTGAAGGCCTTGTAAAGGTGGACGGCATCGTCACGAGGATTGAGCGCCATGGGAGGAACACTCAAGGTCGACATTTGAGTCCCCAGATTTTCTGACTGATTTTTTTCTCTCTCCTCCGATTTGGGTTATATATGGACAGTTGGACACGGAGAACGTTGCCACGTGTTGAGCGAAGAAAGGGTGTAAGGCTGTCACGTAACGTTTACTCAGGGTGGTTGAGTATGGGACAAACTACTACGAGTTCTAAATTTTGTTGAGTTTATGGTGGTACTCGTAGTTTTTTAATGAATTTTGGGGAATTATGTGTCTAGTCCGCGTAAGTTTCATGCAAAGTGTAGTACGGAATAACGTGTTTTTAGCGTATATTTCACGTTTTAAGAATTTAGTTATGCTTGCTTGTTGTTTGTTTGGAGTTGAAGATTGATTAAATTATGTGCAAATTGGTGTTGAAGTATCAGTATATGATGTGTAGTAAAATATTGGAATAATGCAACGATTGGACGACATGATCAACAGTGCTACCATGCTTCAAGGAGCACAAGGAGCATGGTAATCCTCCTCACAATAGATGAGTGGGGACCATATATTAAAAAATGAAAAATCATTTTAAGTATGGTTTCCACCTAAGTATCACCGATACGGACTCGGACACGGACACGGACACCGATACGGATACGTGACACGGCACTTTGAAAAATAGTGGACACGGACACGGCAAAAAACAAAAACTAATAAGTATTTTGAATGCATATTTTTTCAATTACGCGTACTGTTCGTGGGTAGGTAGAGGTAGGGCTAGTGCGGCCGGGTGCAGGTTGGGCTGTAGCAATGGGGCCGCTAGTGGACGTCGGTCGGAGGAGGTCTCCTGAGGCGGCGTCGGTCGAAGGTGGAAGAGTCGGCCGAAGCAAGAAGATGGGAAGCAGAAAGAGATTGAGAAGTATGATATGTAGTTGAGCTACCTGCTAGTGTAATTAGAATAGGAGAGAGAAAAAATAGTTTTTTTAAAGAAAACTTGTCAAAACGACGTAATTTTGTGTCGTGTCGGGTGTCTGGTCGGTGTTTGGTTCGTGTCCAATTAAAAAAAAACCGTGTCTGTGTCCTAAAATTAAAAAAAAAAACCGGACACCGTTTTTGGGCGTGTCCGACACTTGTCGTACCGTGTCCGACGCGTGTCGGACACAGACACGGCACTGGACAGGCGTGTCCGTGCTTCCTAGGTTCCCACTCCTTTATTGTGAGGAGGATCACCATGCTCCTTGTGCTCCTTGGACTCTTGGAGCATGGTATAATTTGCGCATGCCCAATGTCAACAATATTAGAGTTTCTGCTTAGCTTTAAGTTTCGCAATATTAAAAGTAGATTTTAGCGTTACGTTACTTTATTACGAGTATAACACAAGAGTCTTTAGTTTTGGATTTAGTTCAGACTTTCTAAAAGTTTTCCTTAGCTTAGAAATCTGAACTGGATCCTTGAATTTTCTAGACACAATTTAGGACTCGAAGCACAAGTGAAAACTGTCTTTATGATGCCATTAACTAGAACATACTCCATACACTATAATTTGTATTAGGAAAATTTTATGTGGGTGGAGTGAAAGATGACATGTGATGATCGAGGGGATGGACTGTTAAGTATGAAACATTGTATTATATTGTTGACTTAGCTTGTTGTGCTCGTCAGCTCATGTGCTAGTATATGGCCAAGCTTGTGAGTTATGATAGGTTGCACGATGGACAACCATACAACCATAGTTATTAGTTAACTTCCTTTGGGTGAACCGGTGAAGCGGGTTGGTTTGCGTCAATGTCAACTTTAATAATTTGCGACAAAGGTATGTATAATTAGCTAGGATAGGTTATCTACTTGTATACTTCCGTATGCAAGCTAAGACAAAGCATGATGCCACGAGATAAGGCGGAAATAAAAAAAGCACCAAATGATACAAGTAGATAACTAGATACACAAGGATAATATCATAATAATACATAGTCCAAAGAACATTATTGATAAAAATATTTGACCAAACATGGAGTTGAAAATGTCACAATTTCGAGGATATAGTGATCGATGGACACTCTAACGACCGAACACTTTCATATTATATTGATAGAACAACTCATTACGCCGCTTTGTTTAAACTTGAGTACACTACTCAAGCACACATACTCTAGATATACCAATTCAATCACATGTCATGTACTAGATTATCTTAGGCTTTACTCACACGTCAACCCATCTCTACTAAATTTGAACTACATGAGATAAATTTTCTATAATACTAAGAGTTCTCCACGGGAATACGGATCATGCATGGTTCTTTCACCACCAAAATCAAACCCCCTCCCCTAAAAAAAAAAATCAAATCCCCCTACTTTTCGATTCCGCCAACAAGTTAATCACAAGTCTGACTAGCCCCTTCACTGTGTTAACGCACGACATTGGAGGAAACAAGAGAGATAAATGTGGCATTTTCACCCGTGACCCACCATTTCTCAACTTATTTCCTCTAATGTCGTGCTCCAACACAGTGTTGGGGCTAGCAAACCTCGTTAATCAGTGTTCTGAGACATTTGATAGGAATACTTGTAGAACTCTCGAACAGTTTCTATTCATATAGAGTAGTCTTCGAAAACTGAACCAAAACATTTTAGTGTTACGTGTAGCATTCCTCCCAATTTGATTACCGGCCTTATCGATTAGTACAACACAAACCCTAACCGAGCCACTAGAGTCCTCGCGCATGGCGGCATGGGTCATAAATCATAATCCAAGTCTCCCGTCTCACCACCTGACTACCAGTCTCCCACTCAGCCCTCAAACAAAGCTTCAAATTCCCGATCAATTTAATTTCACACAATTTGTCCGCCGAAAATCATCGGACCAACATTTTTTCTTCTCAAATTAAAATGGCACTTTTATGTCGAATCAAAGAGGCGAAATTGAACAAAATCTTCAACAATTTCACCAGAAATTACTTCCAGATTCATTCTCCTCGCAATCAAAATTCCCCCATATCAATTTCAGATTACTTTCATCATTTCCAATTCACAAATGCGCCGAAACTTCAACATCAAGCTGCTCTTCGATTTCGGCAAGGGTTTCTCGATTCTAGGGTTCGATTCTTCGCTGCACCAGTTCAGGTTATTTCCGTCATTCATTTTCGGTTAGTTTTTATCTTTGATTAATACTCGTATATAATAAAAAACTTAATTAGTGATAGTTTTGTTTCAATTTTTTTTGATTAATTATTATAATTGCAGTTTATTAAGAAGAAGCCTGAAGTGAAGGAGCTTAATCGGCCGCGGCTTAATGACGAGATTAAGGCGGAGTTCGTCCGGCTTGTTTCTGACGACGGTAACAATTTTTAACCGTCGATTTTTTTTTACTTTAATTATGTAATTACAGCAAAGTTTACATTAATGTTGACTAATTTAGTTGATTAAATTCTGATTGTATGATGTTTTAATTAGTGTTTAGTATAAGCTTTATCGGAATCACGCATTTTCGGTATGTTTTGCGAATTCATGTGAGTGTGTTGATACGCAAAAACTTTGAGCTGAAGGAGATTGTTGCTAATTTTGTTTGTAGGATTGGTGATTGTGTTACGAAATTGCGGTTATTTGGTTTCTTAGATTAGTGTGAGTGTATATGCATTTGTTGATGGGTTTAGTTTTTGTTGCGACAAAGTATTTGGATGTGAGTCAAAGTTGTTATCTTATCTCAGCTCACTTCGAATTGATCACATGTCAATACTCTTAGTAGCTTAAGAGTGGTACACTCGCGATTTTTCTGTGTTACTTTTGCTCACCAGCTGTTTGAAGTGTTTACGTGCAATTTATAGCTGGTGGGATATGTTTTGAAACTCTGCGCTTACTAGCTAAAGGACTGAGATACGAGTAGTAGTCAGGGAAACAATAAGTGAGTGAAGGGGTGGGAAACTAGGAGCAGTCGCGGCATTGAGATTCTTAGTTGTTGTTGATTAGCTTGGAGATGACTGTTTCTGATTTTTTTTTTCCAAGTAAAATAATTATTGGTTGTGATTGTTTGCAGGGCATACTGTTATTTCAATGAAAGAAGCTCAACAACGTGCAAAAGACCTCGAGCTTGATTTAGTTGAGGTAAATATCATTGCTGTCCACCCTTTACATATTATGATCGACCAAGGAGGTCCTGACCTAGTGGTCAATGCTGGGACAATGGATATAAGAGGTCCTAGGTTCAAATCCCTTTCCCCTCAGTGCATTGTCTGTTGTGTAGCACTATGGAACAGAACTACTCCATGAAGCTTCGGTAAAATCATGACTCTTGATAAGATGGAGGAGAAAGGAGTTGGGCGAATTTAATTGAAATTGTTGTGGGTGTGTAATAGCATTGTTACTTTCATTAGGTTTTCACAATTGAAAAGCATATATTTGTTTGTTCTCTGTAATTGTAATGACATGCTTTCTCTAAGCTCACCAGATGTCTATTGCACAAGAATCAGAATCTATATGCTTTCATTTTCATTGTCGCTAGGTGACAGACATTTTTGAGGATATAAGTGAATTGATACCCTTAGGCACATAGGGATTAGGCATTTTGAATTATATCTCCACTCCAGATCCACTATTTTGTTTGTTTTTCCACAAGACGCAATAGAAGATGTGCACTGCCCATTCTTGATATGGTGGCCAGATTAGAGTCTCCGTGGTCGGTCTCACTCTGGCTAGTTGCTACCTATCCTCCTTGATGTCGTTGTTGCTCGTTATTGGATGAAGATGTATATGGGGCGTTGTTTTTAGCTGTCAGTTTCAGTTGTTACTGCATTTACTTTTGTTCCTTTTCTCAATTTTACATTTGCTTGTACTGTTACATTACACTTGTGCGTCTGATCTGCTAGTTTTATGGTGTCATCTAGTGGACACTGACTTTTGTTACATTTAAAGTATTTGTATTAACAGAACTTTTCATTAAACAGGTTCACAAGAATGGCAATCCACCTGTTTGTAAAATCATGGACTATCACCGAGAAAAGTACAAGCAAAAAGTAATGATGAAAGAAAAAGCTAAGATCAAGGTGGGTAGTTGTATGTCCTTGGTTTGGAAGGGTACTTCAAACAGGTTCACTTTTCTTTTTCCATGAAGTTGCGGATGGTTGTCCCGCTTTCTGTTAAGGGTCAATTGGAAACAACTTCTCATGTTATTGTAGGACAAGTGCTACTTTAGCTTCTATGTTCCTTCAAGACTTTGTTTTAGTGTCTGTACGCCTGAACCCCTGTCCGGCACATGCGAGGATAAGGGGTGTGGAGTTCATTCCATTACCAGTCTCCATTTGATAATCTGGCTTCAGTACAAGACAAGACCAGTATGGAAGGCTAGCATGATAGAGGAGGAAGAAAGAGGGAGGGATGATTGTTGTATCATTTCACTGTCTGAAAGCCTTTGATTTCTGGTCATCATTATGTTTTTTGAACTGTCATGGATTAGCGTTTTTTTTTTTTTCCTCTAAAGTATCGTGAAGCAGTCAGTCGGTGTGATTCTCGAAGCGATTTTCATTATGGGTCATCTGTAAGCAGCATCTCTATGTTTTGAACGTAGGGGTAATGCCTGCGTACACCTGACCCCTTCTTACCAGGCACTGGGGTAATGTTGTTGTTAAGTATTTCACCATAAAACGCTCATATTACGCGAGCTTTAAGAGTTTTTATTGGTCTGTCCACGTCATGGGTTCTGCTTGTCAAAAATCAAGATAGGGACCCTGTATCCTATCTTTCAGTAATGCAAAGTTACACTTCGGATCCATATGTATATCCGACCCCCTTACTTGAGCTTAAGTAACATACAGTGTTTATGCATTAGACGGGATATGATCAGTATTTTGATCCATATGTATGTCGAAGTGTTTGGGACCTATGTTTTTATCTATGATGGAGTTATTTGATCAGTGGTTAGTAATTCTTATTTTTGTGCTTTAAATCTCGAACAGCACTGCTCAAGTCTTTCCTGCAATTTTGTGAAATAAGAATGTTCAGTTTTGGTATTCACTACTTTGCCAAAAAGAAATATTCATTCTCTGTGAATAGCTTCTCACAGTCTCACCTAGAAACTTGAGGAAGGCCAAGCTGTTTGTGAAGAGGTCATTCCAGTTGGACCCTTAAATATGAACATAGGTGGTTACGCTCGAGCCACAAGTCTGTGAATGACTATCTCATTGCAATCGTGACTTTGCAGAGGCTTACGTACATGAGAAAGATCGTTCACCTTGTTATTCTGTTTGCTTTGGTCTTACCAAAACAAATTTATAATAACCAGTCTTCTAATATCTGTATGTGCTTATTTTTTTCTGTGCAGTCTGCAGGGAGTCTGAAGACAGGTTTTAGCAAAGAAGTCCGATTTTCTGCAAAATCCGTAAGTTGTTGCTCTTGCAGTCGTTATTTTCTTATCATAGTGCTGCCTGCGATAGCACTATCTACTTGTTGCAAATCCTATTCTTTCATTGACATATACAAATAATTTACAAGAATGAAGATATCGATTTTGCAGTCCTATCCCCTCCCTCCCCTCAGTGAAGGAGTTATTTTAACAGTTTCCACAGCAGTTTAAATCACACTTTGGAGTGTGTTAGTCTTGTCATCTCCCTCTCATTTGGGATATTTCTAAGCTGTTGAAAAAGTTGACTTAAAGAGAGAATTTTGTTTTTTTTGCTCTAGGAGCTCAAGGATATCAAGATGAAGATAGACGGTGTTAAGAGGCTGATGGAACGTGGATATCGAGTAAAGGTACTTGTTCTTGACCTTTTTACCTTACTGGCAGCTGATTGTTTGATTGTGTTGATGAGCACAAGATTTGTCTCATTATTTATGATTTTTCACTTCTTGGCGAGCTTTTTATGGATGGTTTGAAATAAACTCGAGGTGTCTAGTTATAAACAAAGAGCCCTCCATGAGGTTACTTTCTTGTACTGATGCTAGTCAGATTATAGAACTTTTTTTTTGAAAGGTGGTTAAGTTAGGGCGCTCAACCACGTGGCCCGTGGGGACGGTAGATTTTCAGTGTTTTCTGAAAGTTTCTGGTGCAATTGCAGTTCCTTTATGTTTTGTCTATAAAGGTTGAAATGTCAATTTGTCCAGTTCGCTTTCTTGCATGATACTAATAGTTTTGTTTTCTCTTCCCAATCCAGTGTTCGGTGTTGCCTACGGATGCTGAAGATATAGGTGCATTGCTTTCAAAAGTTGCTGCTTTGGTATAGACCTTAAACTTTCTTCGTTAAATCACTTACCAGGCTGGAATCTGATGGTCTCATCTTATTGGTTTGCCTATTGTCATGATACAGCTTGAGGATGTTGCCTTTGTGGAAACCGGACCAACGATCGAGAAAAGGCAGGGATTTCTTATTGTAAGACATATCAAATTTGGTACCGTTAGGAAAGGCAATAAGGCTAAAAAGGATTTAGCCTCTACGAATTCTGAGATCCAAAAAGAGTCTACTTCTTCCAGTGACAGTCCTGTAAATTCCGAAGAAAAAACACATGCTGGAGAAACTGGCATGGATAATAACGATGAAGAATTTGTCTTGGAGTCTGATGATGAAGTAGAGGACTTTGACAAGTTATTTGACGTTAGCAATGATGTGAAAGGGACTAATATCTCTCATGATCAGCAAAGGAGGTTTGACAGTAGAACAGGTTCCACTGCCAGGAATGATTCTTCGACATTTATGCCATCTCAAGCACCCAACTTCACTCCTGATGTGAGACCTCCGGTACAACCTGAAAATAGGTATGCACGAAAGGTGCCACATAATGCCTCGGCTATGAGGAATCCTGTGAGATCTCCTAACAATTGGAGCCCGCCCCAACCTCACCTTCACCCTAATGTTGATCCCCCTGGAGGCCCTGGACGAGCTGGAAGTGAAAGTTCGTCCCCCAGAACCTTCCGCCAAAACGAGAATCCTCAACCTAGTTTCGATATTTCAAACAGAGGTGCTGGTAATTTCTCTCCGCATCCTGGACACCAAATGCCACCTAACAACCACGCTTCTAGGTCAACAGGTTTTGGTATGTTCAGTGGTGCGAAGGGAAGTGATGCTGGAAGTTTTGAAGGTAATCAACAAAGTATTGGTAGGCACTCTAACCTTCCAAGAAATTCTACGGTCCGGGGTAATATGCCCCCGCCTACATCAAAACCTGATGGTGCCGTGGCTGGTGATAACAAGAAATTTGGTATATTCAGTGGAGGAAGCTCAAATTCAGTGCCAGGGAGGAAAGGTTAGGGTATAAGCGCAGCAGAAAAATTCTTGGTCATGGCCTGTTCATTTTTTTACTATCAAAGTATGTGATCCAATTAGCATAAAAATGTTTGTCATTGAATAATCTATGATCGTTTTTTAAGGGATTGCTACGAAACCCGTCTATTTTTGGATGTGTAGCGGGAAATTATGTGAACATTTCATTCATGCAATGTAAGCAATGCCCTTTTTTTCTTCCTTGCAATGTCGGACCAAATACCCTACACTGCGCTTGTAACATGAGATGTCGCTGCGCTTTGCATCTACTGTTTCGCCCTTGCGCAATGCTGCTTAAGCATAACTTCTCCGTTGAAGTCACGGAGCGAATGATGCGCAGCTATAGTAACAAATCATTTATGGAGTATCGCTTGGTTAAAATCGTTGAGCATATGTTATTTTTGAAAATCATTCCTTCTTAAGAGACTAGCTCCCCATGAGACGTAAGGAGGAATGAGAAGTACAAAGCCCTAATCTTCCGTTGAAAACGTAGAGCAACTATTTTTCTAGGCGATCCTTAATGAAAGTTGCGGCAATAACTCGACCACGTTGAAACCATATTGTATTGAAAAAATTGGCGAGCTTTTAATGAAATGACAACGCCTCTTATTTTCTAGTTCGTTCTTTATACTGCTACAGGCCTATGCCCAATGCCTTATAAATTGTATCACGTCTTCGTATCAAGATTCAATTAAAACATTATCCAGACACGAGACTGATCTTGTCTAACACGAGTCCTCACGGTATCTAAAACCGTCTTGGACACAAACGCACAACTTCTAAGAGGTAGTACCCGTGTTTCATAGGTCAACATTGCTCTAAAACGGCAAAAAGGGCGAAAAAAATAGAAAATTAAAATACTCCGTATCGAAGCAGTCACTCTCTTTTTATTTTTATTTTTTATTTTGGTTACAAGACGAAAAAAAGCAGTCCCTCTCGTTTCGCCTCTTTTCTCCTCGTAGTTCAACGTACCACAGAACTCTCTCTCTTCTCCTCGCATCTCTTATCCCTCTCGACAAAACCTCGAGGTAATTCTTCCCCAATTTTTTCCCCCTAATTCTTACTTCTCTTCTTACTTTTTATTGTTATTTACCGATTCGCCTAATTTTTCTGTTGATTTACTCCGTTTTGATCGATCGATTCACTTTATTTTTAGGGTTTAAGCCTCAATTTTTTATATGTAATATTTTTTTTTTCATGTTGTGTAACTTCAATTTGTTTGCGAATTTCACCTTGTACGACTTAGGTTATTTAATTTTATGCTCGAATTTATTGCTCGCGATGATTTAATTAGGTTTTGTGAAGTGCGTAATTTGATTTTTATTTGAGTTTGTAAGTAGCTTAGATTTAGGGCTGTTGTTGTAGTGTGTAATTAGCAGATTTAGAAGCGGAAAGTCGTAAGCTTTGTCGATAGCTTGATACTCGATAGGTTAGTCGTTAGTAAAGATTATGTTTTTGGTAATTTGAGAAATGTATCGATTTCGGTTGAGGAGTTCTCTGTCGTTTGGATTGGAGTTTTGTTTGAAAACTGAATGTTAATAAGCTAGACAACACCACCGATTAGAAGTCAATTTCGTGTTACTGAAGTTGGACTCCGATTTGGAGTAAATTTCTCGTCTTTGATGTTGGACCTCGTGTTATGAATGGGAGTATGGGGCACTGGTTTCATGTGTGACAGTGAGCTTTCTGATCCTGATCTAGGATACTTTTAAATTTTGAATTAATAAGGTGCACTAGGTGGTGGTCAATTTTTTTGGCCCGGGTGCGCTATTGCAAATGGTCCACAACTCAATCCATTTCTGATTAGTATGGAGGATAGTTATCTGTTGGTGTTGTATTTTTATGTTTTTTTTACTAAGTTCACCACGTTATATTCAATATGAATGTTTATGTACCCCAAAACGGCCAAAGTTGAGTATTAATGCTCCCTTGTTGTTGTTGGGTTTACTTGTGCGTTGTGTTAGCCTACTTTGAAATTTAAGCAGCTGATCTATGCTCTACCATTTTCAGGTGCACGCTGAATAAATTCTTATTGGGGTAAATTAAGGGACCAATATGGATTTTGATGAGTATGAATATTTGGAGAAGACGGTAGAGAATCCTGAGTTGCAGAAATCAAAAGAAGCTGCCAACGGTGGGGATGAAGTAGTAAAGTCTGCGGATAAGGAAAGGAGACCAAGTTCTCGGCATAAGGGTGAGGATGATGAGGATTTAGACCGCAAATCAAAGCGTTCTAAGACTGGGGATGATGTTCGGGGTCGTGATCGCCATAGAGAGAAGAGTTCATCTAGGCATCGATCACCATCTAGAGAAGGAGAAAAGAGTGAGAGAAATGGGGAGAGACCTAAAAGTAGCAGAGAGCATAGGGATAGGGATAAAGAAAGAGAAAGAGAAAGAGAGGAGAGGAATGGGAGGGATCGTGACCGATTTAAGGAGAAGGATAAAGATCGGGACCGTGATTCTGAAAAGAAAGAACGTTATAGGGAGAAGGAGAGCGAGAAGGATGTAGACAGAGGTGAGCGTGATCGTCGCAGTAAGAGTCGTTCGGATAGACATCGAGATGATGGTGAAAAGATTCGGGATAGGGAGATTAGGGAAAAGAGTCGGGATAGGGAGCACAGGGAAAAAAGCCGGGATAGGGAACACAGGGAAAAGAGTCGGGATCGGGAACACAGGGAGAAAAGTCGGGACAGGGAGTTCAGAGAGAAAAGTCGGGACAGAGATCTACGTGACAGAGAAACCAGGTACTTTTGTCCCTATTAATCAGTTAATCTGGAGCTTCTAGTGATATAGTAAACCAGCATCTGATTTGCAAGTCTTAGATTCATTACAGAGTTTCTCTTTAAACAACCATTTTTCTTTGTCCGCTGAGCTGTCTCTTGGCAGTACTGAGAATATAGCTTTAGTTGCTCGATGTTTGTCATGTCAGGGGGTTAACCCATTGTTCTGTTTCTAATTCGCGTGTCTTTAGTATTTGATGACATATCTACCTAATGTAGAACAATAGGTCATTAAATATTACTCTGTCTGCACCATAATAAGAGAACAATATAGAAAAGAAAAGAGATGTGTTATGAATTCCGTTTTGGCTGGTGAACCCTAAATTAATGGTGCTTCTTGTTATGATTTATGTTTTGGTAAGTTTATTGTCTATAAACCTTCTCTCAAATGTCATTTCTGTGGTTTAGTCTTCTCCTATCACTAAGTATTAGTATATGTAAGCAATCATATAACTATTGTTCTTTTGCCTTGTTTGTTTTTTGGTTAACTCTTTAATGGGCTACTATTCACTATGTAAGTGTATATATAATTGTTACTAAACCATTTGAACTTTCTATGTGTATTTTATGCTTTCCGATATCCTCGTTATTGAAAGGTAGATTCTCGGAACTCGCAGATCTGCTAGAGCAATCTTCACATGG
>JBBYHQ010036322.1:0-32964 GCA_038382645.1 Spergularia azorica | reverse complement strand
TTCCCTCCGAGAGTCACGATCATAGTACCTACTTCTCCCCCCATCCCTCCCATTACGATGATCACCATACCGCCTCCTGTCCATCCCTCTATCATCATCTCGATAATTACCATTCCTTTCTCGGTCACGGCTACTTTCCCGGTCTCGGTCACGATATCGGTCCCTATCATTGGAACTACTTCTTCTGCTTCTACTCTCATGTTCTTTTTCTCTCTGTTTCCCAAGTTCTTCTTCTTTCTCCCTTGCTAATCTTTCCTCTCCATTTGCTTTGCCCTTGGTCGTCTGGTAGATGAAAACTTACTTGAGTTACTAACCACATAAAAACATTTGAGTAGGAGGGCTATCAAATGAGAAACAGACGGTGGCTAACCTTGTATTCAGCGAGGAAATCACGAACCATGCCATATCCAATGTGCTGCTTGCCGGTAATATGGGATTGAGTCCTTTCCACAGCATCGTTAGCTACAAGGAAAGAGCCACAAATGTCACACAGTGCCATCTTTTTCTCCTGGGTGAGCATTGATACTGCAGTCAATGGTGGTTGGGTTAAAGCATTCTTCTCTGCATTAAGACTCTCCACCTGCAAAAATATTCTCATAGTCGTAAGTTAACAATTCTTGAGAAATGAAAAACTAATTCTCCCGGCAAAAGTTGCCAGACATCACTAAAAAAACAACAGTAGACGTAAGCTACACCTTTCTCATTAGTGCTTCTGCTTCATCAACTTTTCCAACTTCACCCAGTGACTCCGCTTGTTCCAGCAAATTCTTTATTTTCTCTTCCAACACAGAGAGTTGCTCAGCCTTTTCAGCCGTCATTGGAAGAGGAGGAGGAGGTTCAACCTCCTGATCAAGACGCTCTCTCCCACGCCTGACTTTTCTGTCCAGGTCTGCCACCTAATTTTAGAATAATCAATGGATCATAAATAAGCTCCTAAAAAAGAAATTAAAGAGGAAACGAGGATATCAATTATCTTTAAAGGTTGCAACTTACCAGTTTCTCGCACTGCTGAGCAAGTTCAGCCTCAAAGCGCGGAACATAAGACTCGTGCCTTGGAGAACTTTCGAAGCTAAATATTCAATTCACAATATACAACTGGTCGTCAGATAGTAAAACTCCGGAAAGACAATACATTTGAACGCTTAGTCCATAAAACATTAGACACACAAAGTTAAGTGTTATCATCGAGAACGCAAATCAATTAATCAACAATAGCATTGTGAGCCCGGGAATCCGAGATTGAACTATTTGCAAGTATGTAAGTATGTAGCCCTCCCCTTGCTATATAATTGGATTTCTTGAAATCACATATCGATGGCCTTTCTGAGCATCTTCATTGAGAAATTTATAAGGTAGTAGTGTAATACATCCACCAATGCAGCAAGAAGGCAAGAAAGCCATAGATTGACATCAAAAAATATAAGGTGGGCATAGCATACAAACTTATAAATTTACAAGTCACCACGCGACGTCCATACTCAACAAGTGTAGGACTGTAGACAGTGTAATTAACTATGGGATCTCATATCGGAAAAAACACAAGTTACCCCTTCCCTTGAAGGTGTTCTTCCTCAACAGTAAACAATATTAAATTAGTTACCTCAACGAGTAATCTAAGTAACATCCAGACTCCATATGTAAATCTAGCAAAGCACCCAAGTAACTGCCTAATTAAATTCCTATGTAAATCTAGCAAAGCACCCAAGTAACTGCTAGCAAAGCACCCAAGTAACTGCCTAATTAAATTCCTCCTTACACCAAAACATATAAAGAAGACAGCTTTTTTCCAATGAAACCAAAAGACTAACCAACAATTAATCAAAATGTAGCACACGAGTCCAGAAACTATCACTGTATGATTGAAAATGGCAAACATTTCACAACACCAACTAGAGACACGGATTACCCCATGAAAAAAAGTAATCTCACAGCCCTGGACAGCGATGAAAGATATACAAAACCACAAAATTATTACCTTTCTTTCAGCTTTTGGTCATGAACTTTTGGGCAGGGTCCTGTAGCGCAACATGAGACAACAAAACAAAGAAATTCAGTCAGGACCCAACAATTTCCAGTACTAAACAAATGTTATGACGAAACAGTAAGTTACAAGCCCAAATTCCACTTCCGATCCTAAAACCCAACGAGTCCACAACATTCGATATTCTACTTAGGTCACTCAGTTCTAACCGGCTCTCCATATTTCCTCATAAAGTCATAGATAATGTCGAGTACAAATTCACATTCCAGCAGGAAATCCTAATGATCAATGTGTCAAAAAGGGGTGCCTAAAATGCTCAGTTGCACAACTCAGATGGCATTAATCAACAATTCACCACCAAACTTCATGACACTAAGCTAGCAAAGTTCGGCCACTCTAAAGTGCAGCTGGAAAGATCAGGCACTTCCCCATTATTCGACAACATGGAGCAAACACAACGATAAAAACATCGACTAATTTCCCGATAATCGTAAATTTAACAATCCATAGCAACCAAAATCAACAAATTTAACAATCACATAAATTACTGCAACAGGACTTCAATTACCAGCAAGCCCAAGATAGCAATTAACAAACAAAACAACAATTAGGACACATTTGCTAGTAGCGTAATCATCACGCTTTCATAAAAAGGAAGAAAGTCATACCGAGATCACTGCGAGTGTTGACGAAGAGATCATGAGGACAAAATCGAACCATAAAACAAGCACAAACTTCTTTATCATCCCACTTCAACTCCCTATACCCTTTCTTCTCCTCATCAGTCAAATTTCTAGCTGAAATTACGCAACAAAATTCATATCAGAATTCCAGAAAGTAATTAAATTGGGGGAAAATACAATGCAATTAAATTGTTCAATCAAATTGGGGGAAAATAAATTGAAGGACAAACCTGCGCCCATGAGTTCGTCGAGGAGAGCTCGCTGAGCATCCATGGCGGAAACTAGGGTTTGGGGAAGAGTGAGGAGAGAGAAAATTGGGGGAAATTTGAGCAGGAAGGAAGTGTTATTGGGTGTGGTTAGGGTTTGAGGTCGAGGAGAGAGAATGTGGATTCGACGGAAACAAGGGAAAGAGGAACACAAAGGAAAGACGTATACTCCGTACTTTCTCGATTAAAAGAGATTTTCCCGTTTTGTTCCGTTGTTTTGATGACTAGTCATGTGCGGACTGATTTGGAAATTATTATTTGGTCTCCGATTAGGAGAACTAATGTGGATATCGGAATTACTTATTCGGAGTTACGGGAGGCTAGAGTGGTGTAACAAAACCAAGCTTGATTGATTGTCAAGTCCTTAGGTTTAGTTTAGTCAAAGCTTTAGTTTGGCCGAGACTGAGCTGGAACAAGCTCGGACGGAAACAAGGCAAGCCTGAGCTCCATGATGTTCGGCTCACAAAGGTTGAATCTCATTAATTTTTTATTATTTATCTTCTTTTCATGATTGATAGTTTTGAAGAAGTTATAGCTTGGTCAAACAGACCATTTGACTACTTAACTTTAAATTATAACAAACGAACCATTAACCGTCATCCACTATAGTATTAATGAAAATGCCATAAAAGTACTCCTTAATGTGTGTCATATTAGGACATAATATTGTAGTGCTTGTGCTAAGTACCATTGCAATTAGTATCAGGGTAAAAGTAGAGACGTTCTGACTTGGGCTTGAGTCCAAAATTAAAGCCTCTCATTTGCCACGACCCGAAAATGCTACGATTACTCTTGGACCTTAAAAACGCAAAACACCAATGGTTAGGCGCTATATGCGTCCAAGTTCGTGCAAACCCCAAATCGAACCAATCATCATCGTTAAAGAACTTAAAATATAATCTAAATCGTCGAGTATAATGCTTAATTTTTTCGAGTTCTCGTTCCTCGTAGCAGAACTCCAATATTCCTCTCGGATCACCGACCCCAGGGGAACCAATCTCTTTTTGCATAGCTTCTTTAACAAGATCAAATATTTTCGGGTGAAGACTCGTCACGCTAGATCCCTTATCAAATATAAACATACTCGTGCTATCGCGATCAGTATGTAATGGAATGGGCTGTGATACTACAACGACTGCCTCGATCTCGAAGTAATAGTGATTCGCCTTTAATTTAAGTTTTGTGTAGGGCCCTAACAATGCCGCTTTATCCCCAAATCGTACGTAACTCAATGACGGGTAATGTAGTGGTAAACATATCGAGAAAACATCGACTTTTAACATACCTAGTAACCCTCCAAAATCATACCCTAGACCTAGTACTCCAGGGAGAACATCACCTGGCTGATAATTGGGTTCGAGTTTGGGCTCGGGTGTAATAACCATGTCTTGAGCTCCAATAACCAGGACTACCGACGTTTGGGTATCTTTTGCGACGTCATTGTTAAAAAATAGCACTTCCTGACCAACATTACCAGTGGAGGTTTTACCACCTTCGTATCTAGCATAGTAAATGCACCAATTCTTCCCATCAGACGAACAGTCTGTTCCTACTCCGTAATTGCACCTCTTATCTTCACAATGCAATTTTACGAAGGATGTCGATTTCGAGGGATTAAATATTCGAGGAGAGAACCACGTAAAACTGCTCCCTGTATCCACCACTGCCTCAACTCTGACCGGTGGTGTGCCTATGTCGAACTCTGCTACATACGCGTATTTAAAAGGGTTGTCGATATGGGCCACCACATTCGAGTCGTTTAAGCTAGTGGTGTTATTAGTACCTTTCCTATACTTTGGATGCATTCTATGATATAATGGTAACACAAATCCACCATTATTATTAGTATCATTATTTGATAATGGTGTTGATGAATGAACTACTCTTATTGAAGAAGCTACAAACAACAACACTATGATTGAACTAACACAAAACTCCATTGATTGATTTTTTGTGTGTATTTTGTAAACAAGTCAAAGCATTTTTGTCATATAAATAGTTTTGTCTAGTTTGATGCTTAGCATGCAAATATGCAATGTAATATGGAGATATTGTGCCATAATTTGTGTATATAAATGGGGAAGAAAATTAAATAGGAAATCACCAAGAAAATGTTATTTTTTTAGGAAATAAAGCACACCAAAATTAGTAATGAACTAAAAAGTATATATTTGCTCTATCCTTTAAAATTGGATAAGTCATTTCTTTATCTGTAAATAATCATTTTATTTCAGTGATGAGTAGTTTTTTTAGCTAGGAGAAGACAAAAACAAATTAACCCTATGATATTTAGGTACTTATATATTAAACTCCATACATTTTATATCTAAGAATACTACGTAGTGTACCATACAATTAATTGTCTGACATATTGTATCCTACAAACCAAGGTCTAGATTCTAGAACCACAAATTGGTCTTAAAAACTAGAAAACATTACACAAGCAAACTTAATTTACGAACCAAACAACTACTACAAATCAAGAATACAACAATTGAACACCATGAAACATATTTTCAAGCTAAACCCGAGCCCCGTCTCGTGGAGGATCCGAATCTTGAGGAGGGTACACCACATTGTCATACAAAAGCCCAGCAACTGCTGCCCCGAACAAAGGTCCGACCCAATAGACTGCTTGGTTCCGGAAACTCCCACCAACCGCGGCCGCTCCAAATGAGTAGGCCGGGTTCATTGACCCACCCGAAAAAGGTCCAACTGCTAGCACATTTGCTCCTGAGATCAGCCCAATTGCTATGGGCCCAATTGAGCCCAACTGCCCATGTCTTGGGTCACTGGCAGCGTACACTGTGAAGACCAATCCAAATGTGACCACACCTTCTAAAACGGATGCTCCAAACCCGGTCATTTCCGCTGCTATAGCATGGGTCACAACATTCTGTAACATCACCAAAAGCGTCAATCACACGTCAATTTTCATGCATTTGCAAAACTAATCCATAATTCGTAGTCTGTTACCTAATGTACGATGATACATCATATCTAAATTTCGATCAAAAAATAAATATAAGATGTGATAAAATAAATAGTAGAGCGAGTTTGGTATCATTACTTGGTCAACCGTGGTAACTTTTAGGAGAAGGCATGCCATGACAGAACCAAGCATTTGGGAAATCCAGTAAAACATGGCAGTTGGAATAGGAATATGGCACCCAACCACCTTCCCAAACGTGACGGCAGGGTTTACATGGCCGCCCGAAATGCTGCCGGAGATGTACACGGCGGAAGTCAGGCCAAAGGCATTTGCCAAGGCAACAACCACTAGGCTAGATGGATCAGATCTTGCATCAGGCAGTATTTTCCCTACAATATATCAACACAAATAATTTAATTCGGAGCATATCAACACAAATAATTTAATTCCGAGCATATCAATGATTTTTATGGGTTAATTTTCAGTTAACAACGTAATAAATCAAAACCCATATAGAAATCGCAAATTAATTTACAAAAAGGATCAAATGACATGACAAACAAAGAAGATAGCAAAAAAAAAAAGTGAGTAACAGAGGAAATATGTACATATGAATTGTAAAACGTTTCCTTAAATTCTTAACGTTTGGTTTGAATTTCTCTAACGAATCGAATTGAACCCAAAACGTTAACAATCCAAAAAAGCGACAAAAGGGACTGAATATAGGACATTGCATAAGGCGAGAGGACTTACTAGAGGACATTGCGGAACCGGCGGCGGCCAAGACATAGATGAAAGTGGAGATGAATTCAGCAAAGTATGATCTTAGAGAATTTGGGGTGACTGATTGTTGAAATGCGGCAGTAAATGTTGTTCTTGGTGCCATTTTTCTTGGTTTTTTTTCGCAATCAATTTATTCTGTTGAAGTTAATTTCTCTATGTTTTAGAAATGCAAGAAAATTGTAAGGAAATTAGATTTTGCAGAGACTTAGAATGAAACAGGAACTGTAAAGAGGAAGTTACTTGCATTATATTGATCATTTGAAGAATAACTGCCACTTGACAGTTAACTTCAATCTCGTACTTGGCGGGAAAATCCTTTTTTTTTTTAAATTTTAAATTTTGTTTTCTTTACGTGTTGCTCTACATATAGGTTTTTTTTTTTTGATGAGATGGGTCTTACTCCGTATTTCTTTTTTATTTTAATTAATTTTAGGATGTTAAGACACGATGAGTAGTAACGTTTAAAGTGATTCATATTCGCCGTCATTAAAGATTATATCATTTCGTGTTATTTTGATCTCGATTGATCTGACCTGTTACATTGGACTTGATATTACTAATTCACATTGGCATTGCCCTTCAATAAAGAATATGGTAAGCTTTGAATGAATGATATGGGCATATATATGGCTTATCATGCATTAATATAGTAATGATAGCTTCCCTACAATTGAATTGGTTGAAACTAATTGATTCCACCAATCTTAGAAGTGATTATATGATCTCAAAGTATCTCTCACATTGATAGAAATTGTGTCTGTTACGTACTAATGCAAGCAAGATCAAATATTGCTGTAATAATGAAGAAAATTAAAAAACGCCACAATCACAAAGGTTTAATTATGTTTTCTAGGCTAAAAAGTTATTCGTTAATTCAAATTTCAAAGTTAAACTAGACTAAGTGGATCTTAATTGAAAGTAACCGAGAACGACATGATCAAACTAGTACAAATACAAAATACCAAATCATTAATTAACTAAAACTCGTAATAGAAAACGTACCAAAAGAGTACGTGTTACAAATGTACGATGTATGAATGAAATCGACCCTAAATGTACAAAAGAAACCGTTTCTCAAAAAACTCAAATAATGAAGATTTGTAGGAAACTAAGCTTGCATGTTAAATTAAGCATTACTTATATTAAAGCCTTAAGGACAAGTCAAGGCATGGAGGAGTAGTCTCATGAGTCTTCACTTGATCAACATCTCCTTTATTTGTACTTGCATTAACCTCTGTAATTACCGAAGTATCCTTGGGGACACTTAATCTCCTTATCATTTCAAGATTTTGTTGAACTGCATCTCTTCCTCCAACCGATGGTAGAGATTTCGAAAGATTATCCAAGTTGTTAAAGGATGTACGAGGAACATTATAATTATTACTTAACATTTGCGATTTGTTATAAGTTACCTCGGAACTCATTATCGGCCTAGAGGGTGCGTTCATTATCGGCCTAGGAGGTCCAGGCCTGCCGTATCCATATCCATGAGTCGATGGCCATGAGTAACTTGGCTTGTGAATCATGGAATTTGTCGTGATTATACCAAGTGGTGGACGCTTACTATAGTAAGATGCACCAAAGGTAGGAATATTGTTGTACACACCCGAATACGGGTGGTACAAATTATTGATCGATGGGACGAGTCCTGTTGCTCGTCTCATCTTATCCCTAGCCCGCTCTTGTTTATGGGCGTTTTGGTGACCACCTAAAGCTTGAGATGTAGAAAACTCGCCTTTGCAATAGTTGCACGTGAAAACTCTTGGTTGAGCCTTCTCTTCTGGAGACGATTCTTTAATCGAGGCTTTTGATTGAGACGGTCCTTCTTGCTCGAAACTCGAGAGTTTAAGATCGAGCATGTTGATGGTTGGAGCATGACGTGCTTGAGGCTTGATGTACTTGTTATTAACATCTTCTACATCAAGCACCCCTTTCATCTTGTTGTTCATCTCCTTGAAATCTCCCTTTTTGCCTAATGATGTTGATGATTTCGCAACCATAATTACCATTGAAATCGATAATTACGGTTTAATGACAAAATAAATTACTTGATCTTCAAGTTCAAATGATCAAACAAAGGGTTGCATGATGGTTCTTTATATAGGGGAGAATGGTATAAATGCGAAAGATATTACATGTATGGGAAGACAGCTTGATTAAACACGGTAAATCTCGAGAAGTTTACGTAATATTTGCCTAAACTAAGTTTTTAATGACATGTTTATCTACTTAATTCTAATAAATATATCAAGTTTAACTCTTAAGATTACTTTTACACTGCTGTGAGCTACCATATTAGAAAGTGCATGGAGTTTTATAAGTCAAAACGGTAAAATTTATTAACATGCGATTTACTTAACAAAGTTAAAAATTGTGTGCTGGTCAACATTAAATTATGAGAAATCAGTCAGATTTTATGGCAAGAATTGCTGATGTCATATTTTCAAAATGGTAATTGCTCCTTATAAATGACGCGTAAGCTTCAATCTTAGTTTATGCAGCTTGATCCTTTTTTAATTTAAGAAATGTTGTTTTATTTCATGTGTAGTTAGGTCCGGTTCTCTCCAACTTTGGCGATTAGTTCCATTCAAATTCAATGAATAATATAATCCTATCGTAGGCATTAATATTGCAGATTTGGAAATTTTCGGATGAATAGCTCCGAACACAGCTTAAGTCTATGTTAGGAAGTTTTTCTTGATGCCAACTTTTATCATTTCATATTTCCATTTTTATTATAATCTGGCTAATTAAGAAATAAATTGTTTCCAAAACTATTCTGATTTGCGGTTATGATTCATTTTGATAGCAAAGAATTTCTGAGTTTATGTCACCAGTTGAAATTTTAATCGAATATATGATCACTTCAGTACATTCAACGTTGTATGGAGTATTTATTAATCCTGCTATTTGAATTCAAATGAAGATGAATATTTCATCTTTATTATAGAAGCTTTGGCAATTATGAAGCTCAAGCAAATAAACTGTGACCATCTTGTAAACGTAACCATGCGATGTCCTGTCGAATTAAACGAAACTCGAAAAATAAAAGGTGTCATTATCCACTCCGAAAAAAATATTTTCTCGCTCCTCTGTTTTAGGTTCTTTACGTTTTGTATTGAAATCTCGGACAAATACAATAGAAAACATAAGAACGTAACGAAATGGAGGGACTACTAGCAATAAGGAGCTCAGAATACATCTGAATCATGTGATATTCTTAGGTAAAGAATGGTCTATTCCAGCAACAATGGGCATTAGAAGTGCCAAACCATGTTTCAGTAGCAAAAGCTTGTACATTGTGAAAATGGACTTTCATGTGTCAGCATAGAATGTACTACGTACTGCATCACAGATACGACTAAGGTACAACAGCCTTTTTCTTTAACCTAGTAGGAGTATATGATCTAAAGTAGCTTGCCGCGAATCTTTCTCAATTTAGTTTCTACAGTCTGAAATATGACGGAAACTATAGAGCCTGCATCTCTAAAGTGGCACCGTCTTTACCATTCCTGTTGGAGCTGGTTGAAGATTCCTGGTTGTCCCTGCCAGTCATCTCTTGAACAGTTGGTGGATTCACAACAGTCATATTCATGGCAGTCTCATCTGAAAGACGGGCCTTCATCTCCCGATGCTCCTGGCACAAGGCACACCAATGCATGCAGCAATGCACAAGGCATGGGTCACAGGGGGAGTCCTACACAGTTGAATAACATGTAAACACAGTAATAAACATATCAGACTCCCAGTAAATTCAAGGAAAACTTGCACCCTGAACTGTGGGAAAACGGATAGCAGATAAGGTCATTCTTAGTCATGGAGCTCAAAGGCCATTCTTGAGGCTTGACTTCTTAAAGGAAAGACAACCAAGACCTTCCCACCATGTCTCAGTTTTACAATACACAGTGACATGTGCATAAACACAATAAAGTGACTAAATCGAGCACCAAATGGTGCCTTCTCAAACTTTTAGGAAGGCAGTGAGCAATATATCAGCAAGACACCGAGAGCTTTCAGTTTGGGACGTCCAAAAATCAAATGTCCAGTAAAGCAGCATAAATCAAAATAACATAAGTACATAACCAATTTAGAGTTGCTTTGATTTGCAAGATTTCACCAATTTAGACTACTCAATAATACAAGAAATAAAAGGATACAGACAAGTACAGTCACTATGATTCAAAGTGAGAGAGCCAGAGAGGAAGCGATTCCACTAAATTACCTTGAGGTGATACTTCCTTTGCAAAGTCTGGCGAGCAATACCAGTATAAATTCCGCACATCCACCAAGCAAAGAATAGGCCCTCCCAGATTAGACAGGTTGTTTTAGGGTCGATGCCATAGGTGAAAGCGGTAGCAACGGCAAGTGCCATCCCACCTTCCACACAAACAGCATGACAGATACATGGTGCAGTCCAAGGGGTTTCTTCTCTCAAGCTTTCAACATTACGTCCAAATAAGACACAAGGGCACAAAAGTCCTTTCCAACCTGAGACGACACAAAGAGAAGGCTTAAGGTGTTAACAGTTTATAAGCTTTGTTTCGAGTTATGAAGGACAGAGAAATAGTGGAAGTGGCTAAGAGGATTATATCTCAACAGTGAATTAGGAAATATGATGGTACACAATAAAGCATACTAGTTCAAGCACAATCTGATCACATAAAGTTCAAGCATAATCTGATCACATAAAGTTCAAGCATACATGATCAGTCAAGACGATGTGACTTGCTAGTTGCTACACAGCCTCCACCAAGAAAACAGATGTAGTGTTAAAGAATATTTGTCTCACGAATCCTAAAAGACAATTTCATTCAGACAAAATACACCATTGAAAGTTCGACGAAGTGACAAGACAATGCTGCCTCCACAAGCCATTTAAAACATTCTTTTCTCTCTTGAGTTGCCAAAGCAACGAGGATCTCTAAACAAAGTGTCACACATGTGCAAACATCACAGATGCATTGCCTTAGAGAAGATCACCAAAAAGTTTGTAAAACTTGAGGAACGATGACGGTGAGGGTGAGATGTAAAGCATAAGGGTGGAAGTCATACAGAACAAGTTTCGGATAATCTTAACAGCAAGTTGATTTCCATAAGTGTAATCCTAAAATTGTTAAATGACTCCGATTGCAAGCCACAACTTTGAAAAAGAGAAGCAGTGATAGGAACTCACAGCTTTCAGTATCTTCAGCACAACCAAATATCCCACTGGACCAAGGTTCATTTGCAGGAGCTTGATAGCTTTCAGGTAAAACCTGTCCACATTCATTACACTTCTGGACATGCAACTGCAGAGTCAGGAGCAAGTAAAGCAGTTAGGGAAGGCCACACACAAGTATCCAACACTCACATGTTTCTCTAATGTTCTAGCAACAGGGATCCAGATGAAGCATAAAAAACTATCTGAGTATTTTAAGATGAATGAAAAGAAGAGACGTAAATTGATATAGCATGTTAAGCTTCATTGACATATTTGCAAAGTATCGGTAAAACAACAAGCCTAGGACTCAATATATTGGTTGAACCAAACTTCAAATTGTCGCAGCTTTTAGAACAAATCAGAATGCATCCCCTCTCTCTATTTAACCTAGGAATTTAGGCATAGCTAAATCATAAATGCATTCATCTGACCATAATGTCGAAACCAAACTGTTGGTTCAACAAAACCAAACGGATTTGGGGTAAATCTGAATACATCTTGACCTCCCAAACCGCAACAACCGGCAGATTGTTATCGATTCTGTTGCAAAGACTCAAACTTTGTGAGTCCACCACAATGGCTCACACATCACAAACTTTGTATGACCCTTGCTTTCGTCATTGAGACATTCCGAGTTAAACCCTAAATGTCAACACTTTTGTACACAATACCAAGCGCAACAACAAACCACATCAATCATCAAAGTCAAACCCACATTCCCAATTCTTCCCCAGATCATACATTCCCATCAAATCCAATCACAAACACAAACAAAATCAACGAAAATCGGGTCTCGTAGATCAAATGCTGAATACAAAAGGGTGAGTTAAACCCTAAACATCAACAAAACGCACAGACATACCAAGCAACAACAATTCACAAAGCAAAGCAATCATCAAAGTCAAACTCAAACAAAATTCCCAATTCTTCCCAAGATCATACATTTCCATCAAATTCAATCACAAACACAAAAAATCAACAAAATTCAAGACATGGGTTTTGCAGATCAAACACTAATTACAAAAGGGTATGTCCAAAATTCCACTAAAACGATGAAAAATCAAGAATTTAGGAGAGAGAAATTAGGGATTAAAAACAAAACCTGAGAATTGGGGATTGCTTGATTAAGTTCACCAGGTTTAATCTCATCATCAGCAGAAACTTGAGCCTTAGTCAACTTCACATATCGCGATGTCTGAGTTTCATCAGCCATCATTTATCTGTCAGACAAAAAAGAAATAATTCACACAAATTCAATCAGATTAAACCCTAGAAAAAATGAACGAGAATGAGAGAAAAAAGAGGAGAGCGTGTGAGAGAAGTTACAGCGATTTTCCCAGGTGTTAGAATGCTAGATTCAGGGGGAAGACTTGGGAATTTTTGGTAGAGTTTGGTAGTTTTCCGACTTCTTACAAATCTACACTTTTCTTCGACAAGAAGTGTCAGTATTAATACTCTGTTAAGATTCAACTGCAGTTAAAACACATTATAATATAAGTACTTAGGATTATAAACGTGTTTAGTTTAATGATGCAACATGGGATGGACTATGGAGTGAATGACGTTAGATTAAGCGATGATACTTGAATTTTGACTCGTAAAATAGCGTATTCATAAAACACGTCTAAATCGTTTAGTGGTCTAGTGATTAGTATTACACAGGCGAGAGAATCACCAATCTATGTATTATGACAGAAAGACCGACGGTAAATATATTGCCAATTGAAGTTCGAAATGTTTGGATACAAGACCCATTAGAAGTCGAAGGCCAACCAAAACAATGGAGGCTCGCTTTTCGGCTAGACTTGTATTTTAATGAATTTTTCTTTTTTTTAACTTGACTTATATTTTACGATAATTTACTCTGATTTTATGGAGAACTCCGTACATGCCAATTAGAATTTCCCCGGTTCTCAGTAATGTGTTCTATATTCCTTCTAAAACAAATTACTCAAATTTGGATTGATGTCCTATTCCTAAATGAGTGTTAACCTCTTGAAATTGTGAATCGCATGAAGTGCAATAACTAATTTCCGAGATAATAGATGACGTTCATGCCGAGCTTGTGTTAGCCGTGTACAATAATGTTACGAAGTGAAAAGGGAATTTGACGCGAGTGGAGCATGAGAGTGACCTGTGTCTCAGTACACACATCGGAATGTAGTGTACGTCAACACAACACGTTGATACATAAAACCTACTCGGAACCCGAAACCACACAGTAAAAACCGAAACATACATTGTAAATCAATGTCCGAAACAAGTCCGCATCTAGCAAATGTATGCCAGATGACCTGAAAGGTAAATGGTGGTGAACATGCCTCCTGATCCTGAACCCTCCAAATTCAGCAAATGAGAAGATACCCAATGAAATGAGTGCTTCCCAATAGCTTAGAAACTTCTGCAATAAGATCAGATACTTTGACACAGTGACCTTAAACTTTCAAACGCACGCACAAACTTGCCATTTCTCTCGCATTATAATTTTGTCCCAAACAAAACACCTTCCAAAAATCGATATAAGAATAAAGAGCAATGGGTCAGGTAAACCGATGACCCGTGACTCAGAAGAGACTACCTGAACCTAAATCTATACTCCGTATATATAAATATAGAAGAGAAGGCCTAGGGTTATTAATTAGCAGCCGCCTGTCACACACTCGAAAAAACAAAAGATGGCGAAAACGAAAGTAGAGGAATGGGAAGGGAAGAGTAGGGTGGTGGTGGAATCAAGGATCAGGAAAGAATCTCAAGGACTTGCAAAAGAGTTTTACTTGATTAATCTGAAAGACAACAAAGTGACCAAAATTGAAGGAGGCTTACTTTGGAATCACGACGTAGATTGGTTCGGCTTAGTATCATCAGATAGCCAACGGGTGTACGCGGTGGGTAGCCCACACCCGTATATTGCTGAACGTTTTGCAAAAGTGATAGAGAAGATTGATGACGACGGAGATGGACAGCTGCATCGCGGGGCGTCGGTCCTTGATTTATCATCGGCATTGGCCGACAGTGCAAGTGGAATTGAATGCAAATGGGTTGACATATCAGAAGGGATGTTGGTCACAGACAGGCCTATGCCTGGTTGTGTTATCTTGTGTGACAAGCTCTTTGTTTTCTGCGGCGACAAATATGGAGGTTCTCCTGGTGGGTTTGGTGAGTACTACGACTTGTCATCGGAAAATGGTGGTTGGAAGCCGATACCTTTACCCGGAATCAAAGAGTACAGCGCCATATGGCATCCGAATCCTGTCATCACAGATGCGCCCCGTAACAGGTTACTTGTGTATTTCCATTTGGCGAATGCTGTCCATGCTTATTATCCTGACGAACATCGCTGGGAATGCTTTGACAAAGATGCTAGTCGCTGGTGGATTCATTGTCCTGTCGCTTGTACCGTCCAGGGCCTCATCCTTTTTGCGGTCAAAAATGGTGATGATTATGATCATGAAACCATTTCTGCATTTGATATTGAGACCAAAAAGTTCGTCGATGTTAAGTGGGTGTCGTCCACCCCGTTTGGATCCCGAACTATCAGCCGTGAAAACTTGTCCAACATTATTTCACTTGGGGATGATACCTTCTGCTTTCCTGATGAGTCATTCCACAAAGCAGCTCCCGACCGCGCTGGCATTTTCACCTACCACTTCTACAGGTTCAAAGTCCGCCGTCAGTCTAAACACCTCGCCATCACTCCCTTGTCTATCCACCATTTTCCTGTTCCAGGCGCCTCTGTCATTGATAATGTCGTCTCTGTTTAGACATGAAGCATATGACAGCATATCTACCCACAGCAGCAAAGTCATAATAGTGTAAAGTGTCCCAATTTCATATCAGGGAGCCACTGATAATATGGTACTGATCAAATGCTTTATATCAGCAGTGCAGGTCCGATAGGAAGTTGGGTATCTGATTAGGTGATACATTCAACATGTAATAATGCTGATATGGTTAAAATTGAGGTTAAATTTGCCCTGATACGGTGTTGCATAAACTCGTCCCAAAAATCATTTCCATTCAACATAAACAGATCACGGTTCACCATACCGACTCCATCAACCACATTTCTTAAAATCACAAACAAATTATTGGCAGTTGGCACTAATTAGATCTATCACAGCTTTATATCATATTATCATACGAAAGCACATTCTTCAATTTGGGAGCTATGGTGCTTTTACAAGCAGAAACTTATGATGCCCCCAACACACATAGTTCCATAACTTGATCATGAATGAGTTTCAATAAATCAGCACGCCCATTACAGATTCTGGTCGAGCTCTTGTGTGGATATCATGTTTTATCACCAATGAAAAACATATACGAACAATGTAACAACGAAAATTCGACCTCAAAAAAAAAAAATGTAACAAAGAAAATCCACTTCTGAATGCCACTCACAGCAATGCTTTCTAGTGAAATAGTAGTTTCGTTGAAGCAGCACACCCATTCCATGATGAATGTCTTCATTGAACTTAAGGAAAGAGTGGTGGTTCATTAGCTACGGTCACAACACTGCTACTCACCCGACATAGGTACCACATTAAGATACTTATGAGCAAACCAAAATCACCGGTACAGCAACACCAGACGAGTAAAATTGCAAAATGAACAGCGACAAACCAATTTTATTCACCAGTATACCATGAATATAACAATCCCTGCTTATTTCCCAGGGTAAAACAATGTGTATGTGAGAAGTACAATATAATGATATGGCAGTAAAGCTAGGCCAATCAATAATTCTAAATCTTTATATCCTCAAAATTCTTGAATTTAATCCCTTCATTAAATCCCCAGACTATATCAGCATATAGATCCTATACCTCTTCCCTAAAACGAATCAATACAAACCCCAAACGTATAATTAATGGGAAGAACAAAATTTAAGCCAATCAGCTTCGTACTCACAAGAATTTTCTCAAACAGCAGTAGCCTTCTTGGCCTCCGCAGCTGCTTCTGCCTCCTCGTTGATCTTCTTCTTGTTCTTTTCAATAGCAGCAGCCACTTCCTGGGGCATGTATTTCTCGTCGTGCTTAGCCAGCACCTCTGTTGCAGAAAAGAAGCAGTCCCCACTCCTCGCTTTCGCTGTAATCTCTTTGCTTTTTTCACTCATCCCTGATGATTTGATCTCATCTGTAAAAGGCTTCACAAACCCTTCTACAACAACCGAGTGGCCTTCCCTAAACAAATCAGGCAACGATCCCTGATACCTAAGCAAGGAAAGAGAAAACAATATCAATTAACACATCGAGCATACACCAGAAAGGCACGGCAGTAGCAGGAGGCAAATGCACAAAACTTATAAGGACAACAATTGGGATACATCCAAATCCTAGTTCCTGAACACAAACATCTATACCAAGTAATTTTGTGAATACAATCGGAACAATAACTACTCTTCCCTTTGTTTCAAGTAATTCATCGTAAATTGGTAATACTCCATGAATCACAAAAGTGTCGCAAGGGTTGTTTGATACCATATTGTCACACCCACAAAAATTTAACTCCTTATTGTAAGAATTACCACAATAGGAGAGCCTCAAATTACACCTCATCGTATCCAATAGCTAATGACATCTTTTTTATTCTTACACACGCATTGAATTCCAAAGCACTTGACAGAGCTTGTATAGGCCTGAACAATATATACGAGCGGAATGTCAATGATTCAATGCACTATTGATTGAAATCACAACACCTGGTCGAGATTAGCAAGATCGACCACAGCAGTAAAACGAGGCCAATTATCTTGAAACAAAGCTAGTAACAAAACACTAGCTCCATATGCTGGCACACATTCACATTGACCAATACATTAAACTAAGCTAATATCTGGAAATGAAGATTGTATATATACTTAAATACTCGTTCCAAATCCATCATCGAATATCAGTACTTGATACATAAAATCCGCAAAGGTCCAGCCAGCAAATCGAGTTCACAAAATCATGACACAATTAAGATTAGCAAGGTTCAATTACAAAACTCGGATGTGGTCAATTATGTTCTCCATATCAAATATCGAAAAATCGCAATATCCCATCAAAATCAGCCAAGGTTTGATCACAAAATCAACGCAACGAGGCTAATCGTTACCAAAAGTCCGACAACAAAATCAAATGAGGCCAATTTCAATTCGTTCCAAATCAAAATTAGCAAAAAAGTACGATCACAAAATTCAAATGTAGCGACAACAAAATCAGATGAGGCCAACTTTAAGACATGGTCAAAATCAGCAAAAAAGTTCGATCACAAAAGTCAAATGTAGCGAATTCCGATGTAACGAAACGAAACGAAATCAACTGAACATGATCTAGAGGGGGAATACCTAACGAGGATATCGGTGACGAGATCGGTGACAACGAACTCCATCTCAGCGGAAGAAGCAGCCTGATTGACGCTACCTTCAAGAACAAGCCCCCCAAGGCGGAATTTGTTACGGCTAGGGTTAGAATGGTACTTTTCCATGGCGTCGGAAGGGGTAACGTAAAACACAAGCTGGTCTTGGAAGTTGTTCAGCACCAGTATCACGAATCCGGCGATTCCTGAGAACGTCAGCGCGTAGGTCCATAGTCGTCGGGTCTGGAGCTGCCGGGCTCGGGCTCCGATGTCGACTTTTTTGTTCGGGTTGCGGCGGGTCGCGGTGGAGAAGTGGCGGAGGAAAGGGTGGTTGTTGTGGTGGTTGTGGGGGAGGTGGTGGGGGTGGGGGAGAGGTGAGAGGGTGGGGGTGCGGTGGTGGAGGAAGCGGCTGAGGAGGCGGAGTGCGGTGGTTCTCGTCGCCATTTTGATGAAGTGTGATGAAGAAGTTACGGGAGATTTGGAGGAGTCGAAAAGTGTGTGTTGGTACTCGGAGAGGGTTTTGTGGGGTTTTAGTTTTATTTATTTTTTTGTAAAATAATTTTTTTTAAATGATTTCATAAATAAATTCGTAAGACTTTAAAAGAATTACTCGTAGAGTCGTATGTAAAATTTGTGGAAGAAAAATCGTCGACCACTAAAGGCGTCATATTACTCACCCGTTTGAGATCATACATTTCAACTCGGAAGCTTTTGGTAGTAAATTCGAACCGTTCGGATTAATTTGGATCTAGTACTCCATAGTCAGTAAGAGTTTTTACTTTTTAAGGGGTAAATTGATAATATGTTGAGTATCAAAATGAGATAAATGGGTTAGAGTTAGAATCCTTATCAAAGTAATGAGGGAATTAACGAGCTCCTTCAAAATGGCACGGTTCGAGTACATAAATCAAAGTATGTTGACATAATAAAGCGAAATTTGACGGGGGGAATGGTAATTGTTCGTTAATTGATGCGACTCGACTCTCACAGCTCAAAATTACATAAATAAATGGCAAATTACAATATCTGGAAAACCAGACAAATGAACAAAGATGAAACTAGATCTGCACCGGGATATTCACAAGGGAGAGACCAAGAAAGAACACATTTTTTTCATATCAAAGGGAGATGAATACGGAACGTCATTGAAAGTCCAGTCGGCGTCTGCAGAACAGCGGATAACTCAGCCCTGTGATTCGACAAATGGCTCTAGCAATGTATGGCCGTTTATTACTTTCGTTGTTGCAATGATTATATCATACGCCAGATCCTACATATGTGTAAATTGGCAGTTAGAGAACATGCAAGGTTCATAGACCGACGAAGCTGCAGGAAGAAAAGCGTTCACAGATCCATGGAAACGAAATACACACAACGGAGATTTTGAAGCCCATATACCTACTCAAGCACACTGTATCTTCTCCACACAAGTCAGATGGACAAAAAAAAGGAGTCCGTACTATGCAACTCTGGTATGTGACTTCTATGTCAAACTGCAGACCAGACTACTACAAGAGGTTGTTCTAGGTTTTTTGGGGTTGATTGGGGCAGGTAGTGTACGAAGGGACTGGTAGGCAGACCGTCTTTCAATCACCGGAACAATTACAGTATCAGGTGATGAGGAAGTTGTTCTCCCTGCCCAACCCAGAAGCCTTTTAGCCTAGAGACAATAGGTGTAGCCGTGTAGGTATGTCATTCAACCGCACTACATACCTGAGAACTGAGGAAACGAAGAGCAGATATCTCAGAAAATGTTACACCACCAACGAAGACGACCAGTACTAGTGAGCGCCTTGCAACAACCGCTCTGAAATGTTCAAAACCACAAAGCAAATTGTAAGTTACGAGTGAACAGTCATATAACTCTTGGCAAGTGCGAAAACTATAATCAAGATGAAAATACATCAGAGAAATAAACAGCTTCTTCTGTAATTATTTTCTGAAAGTTTACAAAAATATCCTTATGAAAAGGAATCATGCAAGTGCGGAGATTTAAGCTAACGATAGCAGTCTACATTGTCACTAAACTACCCAAAATTTACCACACATTCAGCAAGGATCTAGTAAAGGACACTATCATATTTTCTGTTGCATATGAACATGAAGAGAAAATTTCATATGGAATTTAAGATTCCTAAGTAAGCCAATAAGCACGTGCCTGTCAGCGGCAGTTGATCCTCCTGACAATGATTCAAATGATGTGCCACGTGATAGACCTCCCTAAACAGAACACGAAAAACACGGTAAGCCAAATACAGGTTGTGGAGAAAGAACTTTTAAGTATCAACACAATAATATAACAAGAAAGCCATATCAAATGCTCACTCGTTTTGTTTCTAAGTGTGGTCCAGGTAGAAACTTCAGGATTTCTTCGATTGGACGCCTAACAAGTCAATTATAGGACAAGTCAAAATCTTTCCAACATATAATTACACCCTTTAAGCACATCTGCATGACACTTACAAGAAGAAACTCAAATAAATCTAAAGAATTCATAGCGTAAGTGACAAAATCTTGCAACTATCATAAACCATCTCATAGCCCCCCTCCTAAAAGTCTAATGCTCCCCCCGCCCCTAAAAATCTGTTCAGTAATTAATAATGTCTTACCATCCTGATCTCATGGCTTGTTGAATAAGACGCACACTAAGTGGCGCATAACCAGAAAAGATATACGATATATCCGTTGGGCTGTCAAAATCAGACAAATGGAGAATGCAAAAACTGACATTAATGTTAAAGTAGCAATTAAACATTAGAAAGCACTAAAAATATGGATATTAATACATAGTATGAAATAACACCGGAACATTACTTTTAGTACTTCTGTTCAGAATTTTGTTTAACTTAAGTCAAAGATAACCTCTAGACTCTTAGGTTGATATTAATCCTTCACTCACAAATCCATTATACTCTCTTTTATTCAAATGTCACATTAATTCTTCAAGTTTTTATGTCTGGGGATGGTTGGGTATCTAAAATTACAACATTACCCTTAAAGATACAATCCCTGTCCCACCTCCCACTCGCGATCGAATCCCTATCCCACCCCTTATCCCTCAGCCACTCTCAGCCAGCCTCAACTCCCATGAGGCCCCCACGTATACCAGACCTACCCAAACGAGGGGTATGGTTTTCTTGAGCGCAAGATAGCTGGTTTGTGGGGCAATGGTTGCCTGGTTACTGGAGGTCATGGGTAAGGATGGAGGTGCTGGGTTGGGAAGGATGGTGGCACTGGTGAGCAATAGAGGTTGAGGTGGATGGCTTGTATAGTCCAGGGGAGATGAGGAAGATGGAATGGGCAAGTCGAACACACTACATTTCCCACTTTCTCTCTCCTATCCTTAGTCTTTGCGCTAAATACAAAGTTAAGGAATTCAATGGGATGGAGAGAGTAGACATTTGCTGGGACTCTTCCCAATATTCGACATTGTACAAGCCTGTCTTCAAAAATACAAAAGGTATGCTCAAGACAGTGCCGCTCGACCTTTAACAGTTTAACCTTGGTAACTATATGCTGAAGATTGAATGTGCAGATCCTCCACAAGCACCATAAGGAACACAACAAAAATTAGCATACATACTTCGCTGTATTAGGGTTTTCGTCTACAAGGTGCAGAGCTCGTTTAACCGTCAACCAATTGCTTCTTACTTCCTAAACAATCAACCAGTATACAATCAGTCATTCCAAACTCATGCAATAAACAAAGAAAAAGATTGACCTAAAAGTGTAGCAATTGATACAGGCATACAGCCTACATGCTCAAAATCATACTTGTTTCCTGAACAATCCCGCCTTTTCCAAATTTTTTAGTGTTGCCACATGCTCAAAACCATAGCTGTGCAGAAGCTCTCTCCTACAATAAGAACATGTAGTTAACAATATTTCATGAATCAGGGGGGCCAAAGAAAAACTAAACAAGTGATGTACCCACAACTGTAAACTAAGAACGCACAAATTAGTTTAATTATGTCCAAGTACCTCAAATAATCATAATGCTTCTTCGGCAATCCTGAATTGGTAACAGAAAATAAGATGAGAAGCCGAAGGACACTAACAAAAGGTTCCTGCTTGTGTATCATTTCTTCAATATACTCAAAGCATCTGCATCATATTAAGCAACAGTTCAACTTTTACATGAAACACTTGAGAAACTAAGTGATATACACATACACCAGCATGGAACCAACCATTCTAACCAAACACAGTAACACTTAGATGTAAAAAGCCAAGGTCAAGCATACACACACTCCAGCAATGCAACCGTAGTCTAAAGAAAGGCATACGGAGATATCAGGGTAGCCCAATTCCTTATTCCAGTTTAAAGGTTCTACAACACTTAAAACAGCAGAAAAGCATATAAGTGAGAATAAACCTATGTCCCTCTCTACAAAACGCCCCTGTAGATGGAGAAGGCAAATAATTATCCAACTCAGTGGGCACATGCAATTGTCGAGGGTCATACCAATTGTCTGACCCTGATGCAAAACTAGAAGCAATTTTATCATGATAACACCATAAGATCAGCTGCATACATAACCAAAGCACATGTGAAACTTACATGTCATAGCTTTCAGATTCCACAATAGTGTGTTCCATATTAAGACGACCAGAAAAGGATGGTTTGGATGATATTTTCACCAAATGGCCAGCAAGACTTATGTGCCTCTAGACCAGGAAATCAGAAGTCAGAACTCTAAACCTTCACATCAGACTATAAGTATATTCTTCCAGAAATTGCACATAATAAATCACTCACATTCATCTCCGGCAATGAATTAAGCTTTTTCACAAAGTCCTTGAGACCAGATACCTCCTGCAGAAATTGACAGAACACATAAGGTTTTCAACAATAAATGAGCCCATGTCTGCAGTGGCGTATCTAAGGTCTAACCTATCACCAAGTTAAGGGATGGTTTGGCAAGGGGTAAGGGAGAAGGGAGGATAGAAATGAAACCCCTTAATCCCCTATCGTGTTTGGTTTTATAAGAGGCAAAGAAAAAGAAATGTATCATCCACAAGAGACTCAGACAACCACCAACTCAAGGCCTTTCTTATCCAATCATTCAAACTTCACCCGTTCACTATTCAGACAACATAAGCAACTGCCCAAATAACGACGACCACCAGCCAAGGTTCTTCAATCATACTATCTAGTTATTTTAATCTCTCCATTTCATCATCAACAAACACCATGTCAGCGCCCACTCTTCCTCTCTTCCTCCAGTCACCATGTAAGGAAGTAAGATTTTCTGTGACTTCTCCATGGAACAACACTAGTAAGAAAAATTACGATCTAAGAGATATATATGTTTAAACTAAAAGATTACTCCAGGAAAAGAATCAAAAGATAAATATGAGAAGGTAGGTAACTAATAAGTCTCTCCAGAGAAACATAAGTTTCACTTATCAATAGTACAATACATCTGATTACAAAACTGTCAAGTGGGGTATATTTCAATCAAATAATGGGTATTGTGATCCCATTTCTTCAATAGAAAAATAAAGATATAAAGAAAGCAGCAGTAGAGGACAGCACGTCCTTGCTACGGATAACAGAAAGAAAAAAAAAACAGTGATAAACTATTAACCAAATTCTAATAGGTAAACACAGGGAATGATCACACACACAAAAAGAGTAAAAGAAATATAGAGAATCCTTCGCTATTACAGACTAGAACTAGAATACTAGTAAGTAAAAAATAAAGAGTCCACTGCCATGGGTCAGGAGCCTCCAACAATAAGGATAGAAAAGAAAGGTCATCTAAGCCATGAGCATTGCAGATGTTACATAAAAGTAGGCAACTTACAGCTGTCGTCATGCCAGCATAATCTTCTTTCATGGACATTGCTTTTTGACGTAGGACCTGCATATGCACAATATAGGGGATAAACTTATAGCAGGGACACTCCAAAAGAAAAGCGACGAGGCAGAAGAGAACCATATATTACCAACCTGGACAACGATCTCAAAACTTCGATCCCGAGTCTCCTTAAAGAGCTTATCACTGAAAGGCAATTTGAAAATACATTGTCGGATTAGCCTTAAATAGGACATACAAATATCTCACTTACTCTGATTAGCATTAAAATAGTTAAATAAAACATTAAAAAGAAGAGGCAAACAGACTGACATAGCAACTTATAACATTTGACAGCTTAGATTCATGACATACGCGATCAGTATATAATACGTAAAATAGAAAATTCTTAGGAGTACATCCAAATTTAGTGTAACTTTGGTTATTTTCACCTCCGGCTGGCCACCAAAAAGTCCAAGGAAAATTAAGAGACTCGTAAGCTAAAACTCTCAAACAACTTTTTAAGCCTTACCTTGAATTTAGTGGAACTTTGGTCTTTTTATCCTCCACCTTGCCACCCATAATAGAAGCTTCAACCTCCACAGCCCCACCATTCACGTGAAAACTCTGCAATTTTACAATCACGACAATGGTTGGCTAGTATAATCACAAAGAATTATCAATGCAACTAATATTTTTTTCTAGGAAAAGTATCACAAACATTCAAATCTGCAAGCTTGAAAGGCTCTCGTGAAACAAGCGATATGTTCAGACCACTCCCCCCCCCCCCCTCCCAGTTTTCCTCTTTGATTTCAGAAGTATATGATATAAAATAGACATTTCTCAGAGTGGTTCAATAGGTCATCATCAACCCCATATAAATAATAACCTCAGATCTAATTTCAAGAGCTCATGAAACACGCTAGCCAGATAAGCTCCATATCATCAGCTCATGGTTTTGAGTTCCATATATCTCAACAGTACATAATATCTCTATCTGTTTCTGCAATACAGTTTTAGACTCTTACACGTGACATTTAGATGAAAACACTGAACAGATCAAATTTTTGAAGTTTACAATTTCCCTTTATAATCCTCTCACCTCATCCAACAAGCCTTCATATGTTAACTGAGTGCACATAGGAGTCACCATGTCTACCTGCAAGGAAAGGTGTCAGCTAAAGCATCACATGGAAATTAGATCTCCAAACTACCATGTGAACATTCAATTAAAACCAAGGACATCTAGTTTATTATATTTTCGAAAAGAAAACAAGCATTTTATTAAAGGAGAAAGAAGAGAAAAAATGACGCAATATGAAAGATAGGATCATTTTGGGAATAAGGCTTGGTTGTTGTTGTTGTTGTTTTGATAAGATAGGATAGAGGCATTATGAAAGATGAAACCATAAAAAAGGAAACCACTTTCTACTCCCCGAAAGTCGAAGAGAATACTGGGAAGACATGTAAAGTATTGGCTGCATTCAAAATGGAAACTGTAGCTAACAAGCTTATCCCTCTATCTAAATAAAATAATTCCAAAAGAAAAAAACTAACATAGAACACCTACTCAGAAACGTACAAGCTTACCTCTCTATCTAGCAAGATCACAGTACCTATCTCGGGCATGACCTGAAATACGCAAATTGAAGACCAGAAATATATAAATATTAAACTCCACAAAGAGGGTGGCATATCTTTGATAGAATAATACATGGATCTCACTTACATCCGATGTGTTCGCGGGCTCTTCTAGCTGCATCCTGTCTAGAATCTCTGCTACACAGAGTGAAGCCTTGCCTTTTGCCCGTATATTGGGTATTACACCAAAAGACAACTATGAACATCAATAAAAAAAACAAGTTTAGAAACCAGCCTAACAGCATTGAAGTCAGCAATGTGAGTGAAATCACATTAGATTGGGGACAGCTAATATTAAGAGTCATAAGCAATGGATTAAAAATTCACTTTGGACGGTTAAAAAACATAATTAAACAAGAATTGGAATTAATGTGTTGGAAACCGAACCTCGAGCTTATGAATGGCTTTTGCAATATGCCAAAGGGACTCTGTATTAGCATCGACTAGACACTCCTAGATCAGATCACCAATAAAACAATGAGCAAAACATGTACTTCTTACCAAAAATTTACTGAAACCAAATGAGTTCCGCATCAAAAATTTAGTACCTTGTATGCAAAGTCAAGTTCAAATGATATTACATCCTCATCGAGTGGGATCATGTATAATGGATACTCCCCTATTGTTAGTAAATCATGTACCTTTTCCTCTTTCAGTAACTGCACATAAAAGACATGTTGATCATCACATCCATTATCTACGAAGCATCAGGTATCACCTTAGAGTGCACTTCTGTGAATGCCAAGGAAATCGAGCAATAGGACAACTAGCGCAGCATTGTCTTTGCATATCTAACCTTTCATAGAATAATTAAGAAAATAATGTAGTTTGTGGTTCAAAAATTTTGATCATTTATCGCAGAACAACCTTTTCCATCTTTTTAAAATCATTTGAACCAAAAGAGGACCAGACATCGAGAAAAAACTAATCAAGTTAAACCAGCAAAAAGCTTACCTGCTCACAAGCAACTGAACGTCGTGGAACAAAGTAAAGAAAACAATCCCTTTGTAATCCCTTCGATGCAATGTCATGAAGATGCAAGGATATATACTTCATTAAATCAAGCCGACTACAAACAAGGTACACAACTTTTGTACACTCAGTTTCAAGAGGTTCACCAGACAAAAGACGCAATTCAACTCCATGCTCCTGTCCAAGACATCAACACAACCAAATGTCAAAGAAAAGGTAAACAAAGTCACTAATCAATTAGTTGATACTGCTCTTTCTCAAATCAAAATCTCGATACTACTGCTAGTAAAGAGGAAGTCTTGGCCCAAAAGTTAAGAATTAGACATTGGCTATTGGTTGTCGGGTGTTCAAACCTCCTTCCCCTCATTGTTTTGCCTTTCGTAACTTAATATGGACGGGAAAGGTACATACTTTAGCAAATGTGGAACTCATACTAGGTACTATCTTTCGTAAATTAATATTGGTTTTTGTTGTCGGATGTTCAAATGTCCTTCCCCTCATTGTATTGCCCTTCGCAACTTAATATAGACGGGAATTGTGGAACTCATACTAGGTACTCATAGTTCAATAACCCATTGCACAATGACAAACAACCTCGGAGAAGCTACAACGACAACGAAGAAACCGATACCTTAAGAAGAGCAGTTTGAACAATCAACGAGAGCGAGCCGCTTAGCTTGGGATCAATCACAAGACATTTTTTACCGCGAATCTACAACATATGACGAATTGCATAAACAGTCAATTAATCCCCAAAAACAACTAAATTGCAAAAATTATCACTAGTTTGAGATAATTACAACATGAAAACTCACATTTTTCAAGATTGTTATCAGCTCTTTCTTCGATTGTTCTCTATAATTTCACAAAAATTACAACAAATTAAAACAAAGAAAATTGATCAAATTGAAGTCAAAATTCAGCTATAATCGCAAAATTGAGAACAAAATACGTGATTGAATAGCTTGAGGAGGAAGATACCTGAGAGAAGCGAGATCAATGGCGGCATTATCCAAATTGGGGATTTGAGCCATTGAAAGAAACGGTTTCGCCTACCTACCTATGGCAGGCGCGCGAAATCGGAGAGAGAAGGGGCGATGCGACGGTCTCCGGTAAGAAAATTCGGCGGCGACGCCGTGGAGGAGGGCGGAGTTGATGGTGTCGATACGGTGGCGGTGGTGGTGGTTGTCAATGGTGATGGACTGAATGTTTGATCGGGTTAGAAGGGAAGTGCGAGCTTTGCAAAATCAGGATAATTGTCGACGCCAACTCGACAAGCACCGGTTGAAGTTTCGATTTTTGTTTTTTTTTTTTCACTTTTACTTTACTCTTTCGAGTATGAACGAGTGAAAGACTTGTAGACTTGTAGATGGGTTAAAAAACACGGCCTTTATTATTACGACTATGAAATTGAATCCTCGCCTATTATATGGGAGTTCATTTTGGGAATTTCATATACACCACCGTCCACGGGGCATCAACAAAAAAAGAACCCACATCATTCTTCTTGATAAGCATCGGTTTAAGTTTTGATACTCATTGGTGCTTTAATGAAGCGATAGAGTGTACACACCTGATTTATAGAACGTTCAAAGATCTAAATATTCTTGGTGAGAAGTTTTGGTTTTGGTTGATTATAGTCATCAGTTACTGGATTTGACACTTGCAAATGCGTATCCCTTCTATTAGTGGCGGAGCTTGGCTCAAAAAAATAGGGGGGCCAGGTTTCGAACCCACTACCTCTCCTATGTCAAGAAGAAACTAAAGGGGGCCAATCCACTGAGACAAAGCAGATTATGTGCAACAAAACGCTTATATTCCAAAACCTAGGGGGGGCCAGGCCCCGGCCCACGATGCCTAAGCTCCGCCTCTGCCTTCTAATCAAATGATAACTTCTCAAACTCTTCATTTTACCTCACGTACACTAGGACCTTTTATCCTTCATTTTAGGTCAGAAACATGAGTTTTTTCTCATAGGTTGGTTGGGGTCCGACACTTAGATCCTTCATTTTAAACAAAAAAACATGAGGTTTTTTCCACATATTAGTTGTATCCGACACTTGGACACGCACCCATGTCTTATTTCCTAAACCTAGTTCAAGTAACATAGTTTAGAATTAATGTACCTTTCGAGTGCAACTAGCACATTGTAGATCATCCTACTCAAATTGGGCATCTCTGTTGTACTCCATTTCCTTATCCTTCATCTTCAATCTTCATAAACCCCTGTGACAAATAAAAAAAAATGCCTCCTAAAACCCTCTCAATCTTCCCATCTCTTCCAACTCTCCCACACCATCTCCAAAATCTAACTTCAACATCACGCCTCCCATTCAAAACCCACCTCCCAATATTCACCACTATCAAATGCAGAGCAACCACCACCTCAAATTCCGACCCACAAGCCCATGGACCCTCCATAAACCCCCCAATCTCGGAACCGGAGTGGATACCGATACCCGAAGGTGCCGGACTATCTGCCCCGACCCGTGGGGAGGTGTTCTTGGAGTATCATCAAGCGAAGGTGGCTGCCAAGTTGGTAATTTCAGCTAATAATAATAAGAAGAAGAGGAAGAAGAAAGATAAAGATAAAGATAAGCTGAGTGGGTCCCTCAAAGTGTTGAATTCTGTTGCTTCTTGTTACGGGTGTGGAGCTCCGTTGCAGACCCATGAAGTTGATGCACCGGGTTATGTTGACCCGGATACTTATGAGCTGGTAACAATTCTGTTGCTTCTTGTGGAAGCTGAATTCTTTTGCACTTTATTGTGTTTTTATAATGTCTTGAGTTTGTATTTGCAAATGGGGTTTGTGTCGGATTGTTTGAAGTTGGTGTTAAAATGCAGTAATTAGTATGATTAATAGTAATAGACGAGTTATATGTTTGATATTTGATGTATGAGTTTGGATAAGAGTGATTAATTGGATTGTTTGATTGAAATTTGTGGCTGGTTGATGAGAAATTCGAGGGTTTTGGGGGGTGGTTAGGACGGAGAGTTGGCGAAAATTGAGTGAGGTTATTGTAGGTTGAAGCAGTTGGAGAGTGAGTGTAGTGATTGGTCGGTCTAGTGAGCTGATCAGCTTGAAATTGAGACTGAGACTTATCGAAATTTGAGTGAGGTTATTGTAGGTTGAAACATGTGGAGTGTGTAGTGATTGGTCAGTCTAGTGAGCTGATCATCTTGAAATTGAGACGGAGACTTGTCGAAATTTGAGTGAGGTTATTGTAGGTTGAAACATTTGGAGAGGGAGTGTAGTAAATTAGTAATTGGTCAGTCTAGTGAGCCGATCAGCTTGTTGTGGTTTTATGTGGAAGTTGATAGCTTTTTGATAGGGGAGGTAGCAGCTGGACTAGTGTTCCTTTTTCTTTTTTTTTTTTTTTTTTTTTGACAAATAGTAAGTAGCTGCTTGTTAGTCACTAAACAATTGTGTTGATTTTGGCGAGTCCCTTGTCGGTCTAAAGTTTTCCTAAAGAAGAGAACTTTAACTCCTTCAAGCAAGTTGGCTTTCATGTTTGGATCCCAGTGACTTTGTAAGTTGCGCAACTTTTGTCATATTGAACTAATTAGTACTCCTTGAAGGTCATGTCGAGAGTCCTCAATGGTGTATGGATATGGAATCAGGATACATATCAAACAAAATAATCATGCCTTCTCTATTTGGCCTTATTAGTTAAGTCACTTACTGTGGTGATATCAAACAATCTGAGCTAAAAGGTTGTATTTTGAAACTTTAATGCATCCAATCTTAGACTGTGTTGCTTTTTATTTGGACTTAGAAAAAGAAGCATCACCAGCTCAGAACCATTCTCTGTGGGAGATGCCGGCTTCTGTCACATGGCCACATGATTACTGCTGTTGGTGGGCACGGAGGTTATTCTGGAGGAAATCAATTTGTTACTGCTGAGCAGCTACGGGACAAACTATCTCACTTGCGCCATGAGAAAGCGTTGATTGTTAAACTGGTAAGAGCTGTTATTAAACCAAAGCCTTGAGAATTTACAATGCAATGACTTCTGTTTATTGTTTGGCACCTGGAACGTTGTATCTCGTCTCTGCATCCTTATTCATATGCTTCTCCTCCTTCTCATTCCCCCACCCCACGCTTTAGTTTGAACCCTCTTTCTGTCAAGCTTGGTCAATTATATATTACATCGACATCCCGGAAAGATGATGCATGATGATACTAATTTTCAAGCTCAATGCTTAGTCGTGAAAATCACTTTCGTGTGACCCTCATTGTTCTTGTGTATGTAGGAAAAAAGACTCATATTTTGAGAATACCAATCTGTCGAATAGGTTTAAGTTAATGTTTCTTTTCTGTATGAATTATATGCTAAGGCTTCAGCAGTGTGATTTGGAGTTTGGACACAAGCTTTTAGGTAGCATGAAATGCCTCCTAGTTGACTGGTTTTCCACGACATTGATTTAGGGACTTTTTGTAGGTGGATATTGTTGACTTCAACGGCAGTTTCTTGTCCCGTGTGCGTGACCTTGCTGGGGCAAATCCTATCATTTTAGTTGTTACCAAGGTAAATCTTGCATGAGAGAATTATCAAATGTATTGTTGTCCTGCCTTGCATGTGTTTTAATATTATTACATCCAATCAGATAGATCTCCTTCCAAAAGGGACAGACATGAATTGTGTTGGTGATTGGGTTGTCGAGGCCACTACGAAGAAAAAACTGAAGTAAGTTTTAGTCGACTTGAACTACTGTTCTTGGGTGCAAATGATGGTATATTGTTTTAGGAACTTCACAAGGGAACATAAGTTTTGGAGAATCTCCGAATAATATTATTGTTGAACATTTGTAGTGTAATCTTTAGATAACAGTACTTTAAATCACACAAGCAAAAGCTTCCTAACTGTTGGAGGGTGTTGTGACTTTGGATATAGATGTCACTTTCTGCAGAGGTGTAGAACAACAGCCCAAAAAAAAAAAAAAAAAAAAAAAAAAAAGAGAAAAGGAAAACGAAAAGAGAAAGATGCGAGATTGAGTTTTTTTATACCGATTTTGGGCATGTAGCTTTCTGGCTGATGTTTAAATGGTTTTTCACTGTTTAATGTTTGATTCTTACTCAATTTGTATGGTTGTTCTTAGACTTCTTACTGAATTGTTCATAATTCCAGTGTTGTAAGTGTTCACTTGACAAGTTCAAAGTCGTTGGTCGGAGTAACTGGAGTTGTTGCGGAAATTCAGATGGAGAAAAAGGTCCGTTGATTTCGAACAGTAACTTGCATATCAATATTTATATAAGCTAAAATGAATAAAGATATGAAGGATCACAGTAAATAGTTAAATACATGTCACATGTTTATTTAAAACTGGCAGCATATATAGTAACACGGGACTCATAAGGTAGTGCATAGACATGCGACCCACTTTCAATGTCCCCTTTTGCTTTGTGTACGTCCACTCACAGTTATTCCGTTGGCTTAGTCACTCACAGCCATAGCCTGGCAAAGGACCTCTCTATTTTCTCAATTGAGTTCTACCTTGAATACTTTGTATCTGAGACTCTTGGACCTGACGCCTTCTCTTTTGTTTGCAGGGTCGAGATGTGTACATCCTGGTTAGTAGGTTCTTTAATTTTTACATTGGAGCTCATGAGTGTAAATATAATTATGATTGTTGTTCAATGGTGATATATTGTAATCTTGAAGATCTCAGGATACTAACCTGTTGTTCTTTGGAGTTTTCTCAGAGGTTGAGTGTTCTATGTTGTTATGGACTTCTGTCATCTCAACTTCTTTTCTTAATTTGTATTAAATTTTCCTCTGTAGGGCTCAGCTAATGTTGGAAAATCAGCCTTTATCAATGCCATGCTGAGTGAGTTCATGTTTCTTGTTGACTTTACTCTCGCCCTTCCCCTCAATATGGTTGAATTAACTGGCCCTATGCCTACGGGTCAAGTTTACAATGCTGGATCCAAACCTTTTGCATCTAAGATATAGCTGTTGGTTGATCAGTGCTTTTCTTGCATAGCTTACATTTAGTCTATTTTTATTATAATGTCCAAACTCTTGGGCCCTAGCTCAACTTTTTTGTTCATTTTGTGCCTTCCTAAATAATCGCTTTCTCATTATGGACTCAAACTTAAGAATTTATCCATTCTCCCTTTCCAGCCATTTTCATCTCTTTCTATTGTAGCGTCTAGATCTTATTTATCTTACTATTTTTTTTTTTTTTAATTTCATTGTGATATTGGTTACTCTCTTATGGAACTCTCGCCTGATTATCTGTATTCCTAGGGTTGATGGCTGATAAGGATCCTGCTGCAGCATCAGCTCAAAAATATAAGCCTATTCAGTCTGCTGTTCCCGGAACTACCCTGGGACCCATTCAGATTGATGCTTTCTTTGG
>JBBYHQ010036117.1:0-32983 GCA_038382645.1 Spergularia azorica | reverse complement strand
GTGTCCCCGCACCCGTGTCCAAAAGTAGGACAATGTCCGAGTGTCCTTAAATTTTGGGAATGGAGAGTCAGACAAGGGGATCCGTGTCCATGTCCGATCCTCGGATCTGAGTCAGGGTAATATAGGTGTCAGCTCGATTTCTACTAACTGCAATGTTTCGGATAATAGTAAATCATAAGTTCATAACACTAAGGACATTTCTATTTTGAATGAAATCGCTATCTTCTGCACAAAGTTTCGTAGTGTGCCGAATAAGGAACTCCATGGATGTTTTAGTCCGAGAATTCTGGATAGGATCGTTGGAGCAAAGTAATTTGCTTTGAGGATTCGTGAATGGAAATTTGATTTGACTGTTGGTGAAACTGTTCCTGTAATGTATAATTGCACTCTCTTAATCTCGGTTAGACGGTTATAATGCTTATTGGATTAGTTTAGCCGTTTAGGGGTTTGGAAATACGTCTCTCTAGTGGTATGAGCCTTTGCTGCGCCTATGGTTTCCGATACAATCATAACTCTGATGTCCGTAGAGAAAAATTCTATCTTGGCTATGTATGTGGCTGGAAGTGCTGAGCTTTTAGTGCAAATTTTCACGTTAGTTTCCCTGTCGTAACTTGTGAGATAGCAGAAGAGTGGTGGAATAGGTCTTTTCCGTGGTGTATGTGGAGAGTTTTCAGTTTGGCTAGCCTCTTCAGGAGTTGGTTGCTGCTGTTGGAGGGAATGGGAAGAAAATGGTGAAATGTAGGTTCAATATAACTAGGTTATAAGTTTTTATGATATAAAATATCATGATGGTAATCAAGTTCAAAGTTCCTATACCCTCATCTGTGAAATTAGAATCCTTGCGTACTTTCTAATTGTTTTGTGCATCTCATGATCTCAATATTCTGTGAAGCACTTCTTTTTCTATGGTTGTTTAAAATGCAAAACTGTTTGTACTAATACAGCGAGACACCAACTGGATGCTATGAAAACATTTTCCTAGTATGTGCTATTGAGAGGCCAACGGGCTACATCATATAGTTTTTTGGGGTTTTAACTTTCGTTGTTTCCTACACAAACGAGAATACGAGATGACTGATCCTTCTATCAGGTTCCAGTGTTCCCTTAGAGTCATTGAAGAAGGATGATGATGATGCAGAAGCTGGAAAGAGTATTAGTGCATACATGACATCAATGGCTACTGACTTTATGCTCATTGTTATTCCTGCTCTCTTAGTTCTCACTGTAAGTTTGTGATACAATTAAAACTTCATATACTTCGCCCCCCCTTTTTTGGTCCTTTCCCTTGGAGAGTTGGAGCTATGGGATACTAAATTAACCATTATATCGATTTTGTTTTCTTTGTGTGTGTGTGTTCTCCTCAAGTTGCCTTCTTCAATATTGCTGTTGTATGAAATTTTTGTCTGCTCAGTGCGTTTTGTTATGTAGCAGACCTAATCAAATTTTTGGTCTGCTCACTGCATTTTATTATATAGCAGACAAGTTAAGAAACCTATGTTATTTTGGACCTCACCTGTTGATGATGATTAAGTCATTCAACATTCTGGTAGGATTAACAAGTATATCTCATGCACCCAGACTTTGGCATTTAAATTTTAACAAAGACGTTTTGAAATCAAATAAACACTGGTGCCAAAATGATACTTGTGACATAAGTCATTGTGGGTGGTGGTTGTTGTGATGTCAGTGCAACTCCAAACCCTAACGCCAGAAAGTGTTGTGCCATACTTTTTGTACTGTAGTGTAAAAAGATAAGTTGGCTGGTTGTGTAAAGAAGTGCACCTGGAAGCCTAGTGCGGTCGCAGTCTTGTCTCAGTATTCACTCAGTAATGGACATGATTGTAATATCTACGTTGCAATGGCAACGGCATAGATTGTCAAAATATCACTTGTAAATTAGTTTTAGACCAGGTTGTGCCGTCTTTTATAGTTTCTCATTGAGTAATAGTGGTGATGTATGTGTGTTTTTTTTTTTTTGACAAAATGCTCATAGTCGTCACCTTCTTATTTTCTTTGCTCTTTCTAAAGTATACGTTGTGTTAAATATGTTCAATGATCAAACCAGTCTGTCAGGAATTTGGATGCATGGTTTGACATGGAGTGTAGATTTTTCAGCTGGTTTGGATTTAGTTTTGTGATTCAACTTGTACATGGTCACTGTTGAATGGAACTTTCATGGCATAAGGGTACTAAGTACTGATCTGTCAGGTTTTGTCAGGATGGACAAACATACTATCTCTCCTGCTGACGTTGTTGCTTCTAATCTGTATCTTACTTAAAAGGTATCAGTTGTGTCTTACAAACATCTCTGAGCTCTTTCTCATTACTTATTGAGGCATAACTCCCTACTTTCTGTGTGCATTTGTACAGATTTAGCATTTTTTCCTCAAAGCAAAACCCTCAAATACATAACTCCATAAAGAAAAGTATATCATCATTTAGAGTTTATACGGTATAGTCTCGCCTGACTAATATTACATCGTTCTCATGAGATTATCTGACGCATCTTTATTCCACTACAATTATATATCTCTCATGAGGTTCTCTATTGTCTCACAAGGATAATTGCTGCAGATGTTACTTACATGTCTATGCATACTTGCTGTTGATTTCAAAATATTTCCTCGAAGATATGCAAAGACAGAGACCTATGGAACTGGTTGGGTGAGTGTTGTACACTTGTTTTCTATTGTCTATTTTCTTCCTTGGTCGACTCACAACTTTCAAATGCGATATAAAACATTATTCAGGATTGGATGTCAATAATATCATTGCTTTTGGGTACTCTTTTTTGTTGGTGATTGATGTGATGTGTGAATTCTCTCAGCTTGCTTTGAAACTGAAGTTACAAAATGTTATTGTTTGATATTGTGACCAGTGGGTCAATAAATCTCTCAAGTAGCCAGGACCTGAGTTCTACTGTCTTACTGAAGTTATGGTTAGACCAGATGACTAAGTTTTGGGAAAAGTTTAAATCTTCTAGTGCGGGCCTATAGACTCTTAAATATCTATTCTTTAACTCAAATTGTCTGATCCCAGAGAAGTCTTAGACGGCCTTATGCAAGGTTTGTCCTCTTGCACTTTTAGATAGAAGTACTGAGAACAAAATGCAATAATCGGAGTCTTCTAATCTAATATCTCCATTATGCTGAGATCTGCACTTTCTTTCCCCATGCAAGCCTCGACTTACTTGAGTGCTTATCAATCTGTTTTCGCTTTTTTTCATGAGAAATTAATTTTTTTTTACCTATTCCTTAGTTAATGTATACTGAAATTTGAATTATTAAATTTGCTATGGCCTTTTCAAGATTTTTAAGAGCTCCTGGGAGACCCCTTTGGTATTCAAGGGTTTGCCAAATAATGTAAGCGGGAGAGGATTTGAGTGCATCCTTTTCTGTTTGAAACTTAATTACTATCTGTTTGTTCTTCAGCTTTCTTAGTTAACATTCTGCTTCTCTCATTAGTCCCTATTCAATTGTGCTCTTATTTCTCATTGCAGCAAGAAACATCTAGTACTATATCAGGCGTCTTTGCCTTCTAGGTGGCCCTGTGTCGTTAAATCCTTTTCTATGATGTACTTTTATCATACTCTACTAACATATTTAAGATGATAAATTTGCTGCTCTGCTGTATTCTTCATAGTGAACCTACTCTGTGACTTGATTGTCACTCACTATCATCCAAAGAGAAATGCCAAAAGTGGGGCTATAGTCAAATTTTGTATCTATTATAGCTTAATCCTCTTTAACTTGGTTGTATCAGATGGATTTGGGAGTTGGTTCATTTGTTGTAGCCAATGCTCTCGTTTCACGACAAGCACGGAACATTCATTCAAGGTATTTTGCTTAATGTTGGCTTTTTGGCTTACAAAATGATTTGAAACTTGGTACAGACCACTGGGGCAGGAGGGGGCGGGGTATGACACACAGGTGCGTGTAATTTGAAAGGGCACAAATGGTTGCCAGAAGGAGAACTTGAAATAAAAATAAAATAAGTGAACAACATTAGATTTTCTGGTATCTTAGAAGTTATTCTGGTCGCCTTTATGTAAGTTTGGTTGGAACACATATACAATGAATATCAGCTGTATCTTCCTTTGGGATTTGAAAGATTTACGTTTTAGAGTTTTTTCTATAATTCAGGCTCTTATTTACGTGTGACAATTAATTAATTGGATGTCTTATCTCCTTTAAAATGGATTGGATGCCTCGCTCAGTGGTCTAGCAGTAGATCCTGAATATCTTTTGAATGCACTATGCTTTCATATCACTATTTGAACATACCACTACTTCTTGAATATCCAAATAATTGTTTGATGGGGGGACAAAGTTCATTAAATTTGGGTGTTCTCACAATCTTCTTTCTTGTTGCTCTGAAACATAGCGGATGGAAGATTGCTTTTCAGTCCACTTTTCCATTGATCTTGTTGGGAGTAGGACGTCTGGTTTCAACTGCAGGTGTGGATTACCAGGTAACGAACTAACGATCATAGTTTCCGTTTCCCTTGTCCTTATTTATTTATGTTTTCTTACCTCTTTCTGTTATCTAGAAGAAAATGTGTTGATAAGAAGATTGAATATTGAGACAACGAATAATAGAAGCCTTAAGATTGACAGACTACCCAGTGTGCTTCCAGGATTGTCTAAATAGATCTTTCCGGAGTTAAGTGTCAGGCTAAGGATAACTCATGTTGGTGAAGAGAATTTAGCAAAACATAGTGTTAGAAAACCTCTGGTTTAAAATGAGGTGTTGCAGATGTATAATATGAGAGTTTATAGTTTTATCTAGAGGAAAACGTTTGTATCTATAAATCAAGATGTATGCTTCACAAATCGATAAGGAGAAGACATCCTTGTTAGAGATTTAATAGTCTTAATCCTCTTCTTACTGTGGCTGTATCTTATAAAAAGTGTTCTATGTTGTTTATCTTCTGATCATTATAGGTCCATGTGGGAGAATATGGTGTGCATTGGAATTTTTTCTTCACTCTTGCTGGTGTCTCACTTCTGACCTCAGCAATAAACATTCATCCGAAGAATTGTGGGATATTTGGTGTTCTCATTCTTATAGGTATAGCTCCTATTTTATTATACTTATGTGCCTGATTTCTGGATGCTCCGGACTCTAAATTCAAATGCTAATCAGGTCTTCAGGTTACCAAATATTCTTGTTGCAGGGACTAAATACTTATCTGATATCTGATGTGAGAGGACAAGACATTATCAGCCAAAACAAGGAGGGGATTTTTAGCATATTTGGTAAGTGTCATTTAAGCGCTTCCTCTCTCATCTCAGATTCAGTGTCACCTCTCCAGGATAGCATTTAGACCACATAATGATCCTTTCTGGCCATTGAATTTGGGCCATTCCATTATTCAATGATAGCAGTGGCCTATGTAGTTTATGTACTGAAAACCAGTTTGATGGGTTTCAGGTTATTGTAGAAGTCAGACAAATTGCATAACTGTATACTGTAGTGACATTGCAGCGTTTTCTTATCTCTTTTTTTTTTTTTTTTACTTATTTATTTATTTTTAATCTGGTTTACTCTCCGAATCTAGCTCTTCGCGTTCAAGTTCTTTGTGAACTTTGAAAGCTTGACTTGAGCAGATGTTGTAATCTTATCAGTTTAAGCCCCCTGCTGTTTGAGGATTGTTCTTGGCCTCATTCGTGGGTGAAGTTACTAGTGAAGTTGTGATATTTTTATTACTAGCACTCTAGCAGGTGGTCTGAGATAAGGTTTTAAAGAAAGCTTATTCACATTTTATTTAAAGAAAATGAAGGAGGGGAGAAAAGGGTTGAGACATAGCAAAGGATGCCAATCAACAATCTTGACTCCTTTCTAGTACATCTATCTTTTCCCAAATACGAGAAATTATTTGGTGAATTTGCAAGATATTAGATGCTCAGCCAGAATACCTATTGAACATTAATTAAAATTACACAGGTAGGATAAAAGTACCTTTTAGCAATATAGTTTGTTCAGAGTTTATAGTGTCACATTTTAGGTGTATCCCTATAAAGACAATGGGGGTTAATGTTGTATGATATTATAAGTGGTCATTTGACTGGACAGAGGGAATTAAACGTCCGAGTAGATATAATGTCCACTTAAGCAAGAGTTTTCATAAAGATTTTCTTACCTAGGGCGTCTCAGTAAGCAACATCTTCAGTTTGTGGGAAGTAGAATTCCCAATTTCCATGCAGTACTTTCGATAAAATATTGGTCAGTGCTACTGCTGTCAGAGTGTAGAGAATTAGATCATTAGTAGAGGATTCTCACTACAATTGAACAAAGGGAGATGACTTTCTATTTCACATTAACATCTTGGTAGTTGGTATTAGGAAAAAGTTTCATATTTATGAGCCTCCAAAGATACTATTATAGAGCCTTTTGTTTTTTGGGTCAGATATCCACCAAAATGACCAGCGATTTCAACCTTGCTGTGTATTTTGATTGATGCAAATAATAGGCTTGTTCCATTGATAACCTCCAGAAGCACATGCTCAGATTCAGCTTCAACAAGTTATGAGTGGACATAGTTTTGCTTGGGCAATCTCAATGAAGCAGGCATAAGTAACCGCTTCTCTTATTCTTCCATAAATTTATTTCATTGTGCATGTATGATGTTCTAATTGGTGTGCTTGCTATATTTGCTATCCTTGCCATTTATAAATGGGGTGCATCTTCTCATCTACAAATGTTCGCAACTATCTTTTATTCTACTATGTTGCGGCATGCATACCAGTCTGCGATCTATACATGCTTGATGGTAATATTTTTCTTTTTATAGGATATTGGGGTATGTATCTGGTCAGTGTTCAGATCAGCTACCATCTTTTCTTCCAGGGCAACTACTCAACTCCATCACATGGAGTTCAACAGACAAGAAAGAGGGTCTTTCTGATTGCTCTTGTATTATGGTATTATCTTGAAAATTCAGCATGTGTATAATATTTTACTTTTTGTCAGTCTGGGCTTTCTTGCTAAACATTCCTTACCTTTGTAGGTTATTGACTGTGGTTTCAGACCAGTTTGTGGAAAGAGCTTCACGAAGAATGGTAAGTTTGCTACGAGATATTGTTATGTATGTTCTGGTTTTTGTTTATATTTACTTGGAACATGATTTTATTTTTATATTGTTGTCTTCAGTGCAACCTGGCATATGTGATACTGGTGCTGGCTGTAAACTTTGAGGTACCTTTCCCACTGTCCTTTTATTCGAGGTTTACTTGTGAAATTTTAATGGTCTTGCTCTTAGGTTATTATTTTCTCTTCTCTCATCTTTTGTGATCTTTTGTCTTTGGATGTTGGTTGCGGATCGTCTTCATCATAAAACTTTGGTTAAGAATATGACTAGATAAGTTCATCCCTGAAAGGTATATGCAGTAATGAACAGAGAGAGGTATAGGGACTGTTGGTATGTTGAAACTTTAGATGTGTGAGCGTATAAGACGCTCGATCATAGTATTTTTTGCAATTATTGAAGATCAAATACAAGAAACTTGCTGACATTGGGTAGGCCACCGAGACAGTGACAAAGTCACGCATCGGTACTGAATGATTCCCGGTCATTTCGCTCCTTCCCTAAAAAAGTAGGCAATATCCCATCCCTGTTAGCGTGCTCTTTAGTCTCATTGGTCTGCAAAGTAACATTAATTGCAAGCATTCAACCCCTATACACTGTACACTTTATCTGTACTATTTCCCTGGTTCAGGTTCATGAGAGATGCTTCTACGTTGTCCTCAAACTTATTGTTAGTGTTTCTGGAACATAAGAATCGCTCTCCAAATGTCCTTCACCAGAATACGCCACCTTCACTCTTCCAGCAGAAGACCACGGCCACCTAAAAGGCATTTACTTTGTTCAAGAAAGCTTACATCCCTTTGATACACTTTCTCCTTGACTCACTTGCTCATGAGTCATAACCATTGGTTTTACTTTTCATATTTTCCTTCTTTTATTCTTGTCAACCTTAATTTTATTTGTTTTACATTCCCCTAGCAACATTTCCTTATTACAGTGGCCTCGTAAACTTTGGTAGTGAATTACATGTTCCAGAGTCGTTCTTCATTTCCTCTATGCCAATTGACCTTTCAAACCTTACATCTTGTTCTCCTTTCTTGCTGTAATATGAATGTACTACCCTTTTGGGTTCGTTCAAGGTCGGAACTTCAATGGGCTAAGGTGTAAACTGCCGTTTTTGACCAGGATGTGTAGTGATAAAAGAATGTAGGCGCATGTATTCTACACATCGAGTTCCTTATTCTTTTAAATTATACTTGCTTTGACACTCCAATGACATCTGTTTGCTCGCCTTTTTCTTCTCCTTTTTCAGCTAGTTGTACCAGGTTATTTGAAACTCACTTCCATTTATTACCTTCTTTTTTCCGCACATCACTAGACTTGTACTTCCAAAACAGATCACTTCCGATGTGTTGGAATTGGATGGGGCTTCTCCACTGAAACAAAATCTTCTCATTATGAGAATCACTAAAAAAATTTTATACAACTATATTGCTTGGTTAAAAATTGTGTTTATCTATTTTACTGGAGAATTTGATTTCTATTGATCATTTTGGCAATAAGGTTGGTTGTTGTTGCTGTTGTTGTTATGTGATTTCTGTTGATCATCCATGTCAACTATTCTGCTTTGCAGGTTGTGGCAATTTTTATGCTTTCTGAGCAGAGTGGTGGAGGTAACTCCACGGTACTTGAAGAAGCTTTTGACAGAAACTTACTGGCAACATTTCTTCTGGTAAATGCACATTTCTGTGTAATTCCCCCTGTTGCTCGCAACAGTTGCTTAGTTGCTGTTATTGTTTACCTATTGACTTGGTCACTCAAAAATTTATTCCATCTTATGCAGGCAAATGTTTTAACCGGGCTGGTAAATCTGTCTATTGATACCTTGTTTACTTCTTCGTTGCAAGCCTTGGTTATCTTGACGTCCTATGCATTTGTTCTATGTTTTGCCATGGGAGCCGCAGACTTTTATGGTATTCGATTGAAGTTTTGGTAGATTTCCTTCACCATAAATCATACCGTTACCCTTTTTGGCTCATCTTCTGCCAATATAGAGATCAACATTTTGAACTGGGTTTCACTAAACTACAAAGTTTAACCAGACTGATTTTACCTGGTCCCAAAGCTGTAGTTCGTTTCATTCACGCTCTTTTTGAACTGTTCCCTTGTGCTGTGGCCTGTGCAGTAAAGATACATACAAATTCATTGGTTTCATCCAATACACATTACACATACGTAGAAATTACCTACAACATTTTGTGGTCCCAATGTTCTAATACAAGCCACATGTATCTGCTTCCTTGTTTAGCCTGCCAACATGTTTGTTATGATCCAAGAAGCATGATTATTACAGGTCGTATTTATGTGATTATGTTGTTTTGTGTTTTACTCATGCAATGGTGCATTTTCTTCCTCACCCGTCCCATTTTTCGGCTATTGCATGGGTAATGTTACGGTAAGTCTGACCTCCCTTGCCTCGTCTAGGGCGGGCCGTGGGAGCTTTTTTAGAGGCAGTGGGGGTTAATAGTAACGACAAAACACTTGCTTACAGTTACAGCACGGCGTAAAGAGAAGACAAAGCCATTAGCCAGGAGCCCAGGACAAGTATGAATACTGATAGATTAGCAGCAATGTTGTTATTCCAAGTATTACTGCAGGAAAACTTGGGAATCAGAACCTCTGTTTTACATGTGAATGATTGAGAATTATTATGAGTACTTTTATCTCCTTCGAAAGATTTCACATGGATTCCTCTACTGAGTCTGGCAGCTTGGACCATGATGATCAATGGTCCAAGAAAGGTTCACTTTCCCATCCTCTTCTCACCTGATAAGGAAAACAGTTTCTCTCCCTTTCTCATTCAATAATGATAAACTCTCCATTTTTGTTCTCCTCATTCAGGGTATTACAGCATTGACTATTGAGCTTAGATTGTGCTTTCATGTACCGATAGTCGTGTTCGTCATGCATCTTCGTGTAATATAGCTATAAGACGAGTTTGTTTCGCTATAGTTACTTGAATGAATATCGAGTTCGTGCCCCTCTCTTTCTACCTCGAGTGATAATTGGGTTCGAAAATCAACAGCTTTCAGCAACTTGATAGTTTATAGAACCTTGACGTCGGCGATTTTCTTGTCCGATGAGATATTTAGTTATGAAATCTTGGATATATATTCAATCTAACACTAATACTGTGCAAGTGTTTCTGTTCTTTGAGCAGGAGTTCTACACTGTTAACCAGTTCCACTCTGTTGAAATAAGATTTTGTGGGGAAATTCACCCAAATTGCTAATTAGCTAAGGTTCCGACCCTACTATGTGTCTATTAGACTATTACACACTCGATTTATAAATGTGACAAACTTTGTTAGAAGGTGTAAGTCATGTACGGACCTCTAAATCCGCCACATGTTATTAACATTAGACTCGTAACCCTATACGTAGTTGCTTTCATATATCGAGAAATTGTCATTATAGGTTGGAGGTTGGTGAATTTTACCCTCTCGGGTTTAAGCTGCACATTACTCATTGCAAGGTGCATGGCGGTGAATAAACAATGTTAAAATCAATCCCGAGAGTGTATAATTTACTCGGCCAATTGGCGCATTATTAGATGTTGGCTAGAGGAGATGGTGACACCAAAGTTTAATGTCCATTAGTAGCTAATAATATACAGTGTATCTAACAAACTGAATTACTCACTTTCTCAGGGAAATGCAACACACAAAAGCTTTGAATTATCAAGTGCAACTTTTGAACAGCTAGTAATGTTGTAAGTATTCTCATTTCCATGCAAATCTGTTGGGCCCTCTTCCCACCCTCTTTTGCAGAGGCTATGGGTGTTTGTTGGACCTCATCCTTTCTAAACTTTTGATGGTAAACAAAACAAAAATTCCTGTTCCTAACACTTCAACATCTTCAGCTTACAACCGTTGAGTCTCAGAGAAGCAGCTTTCTCACGTGCATCCCTTTCTTTTCCATAGTATATAAACTTACATCACTACTGTACTTTTAGCTGCTCTTCCTCTACATTTCTATCTTTTCTTCTACATGTATATATAACTATATAAGTGACGTTAGTGTAGGTTATCATATGCGTCGAATTTCGTCGAAAAGAGAGCGAAAATGGCCTTAGAAGCAATGCCTAACTACAATGATTTGTTCAATTATATGGTCTTTGATACCCAAAATGCTAGTTATTATGAGTGTTACTTTGACACAATGGAGAATGTTTCCTTGCTGGAGAAGCCGCAGTATGTCGATGATGCATCCAATTTGCGCTCACCGGTGTTGCCGCAAGGTGAATTTTCATCTCGGCGGTGCATTAATCGGAGGGGGAACGTTGGGGTACAAGGTAGGAAGAAGAGAAGGCGGCGGCCAAAGGTTTGTAAGAACCAAGAGGAGGCTGAAACACAGAGGATGACTCACATTGCTGTGGAACGAAATCGTCGAAAACAGATGAATGAGCACCTTGCTGTCCTGCGTTCTCTCATGCCAGAATCTTACTCACAGAGGGTGTGTAATTTGTACTCGTACTTCCCTCAAACTGCATGTCCTATATTTATCATTCACATTCTTATGTATTTGAATTTATAATGCATACTAATCTCTAAGAAACCTGAATTAACCTGAATTATGCAGAGTTTTCAGAGCAGTGCTTATCAGGTGAATTGAATATCTGTAATTCTGTACTGTTGTTAGGACTCTATAAGATAATCTGCACTACTTGAATCCTGCAAATTCAGACTAATTCGCGGTTAAGAGAATTACCTGTAATCTTTTTTAAGTCCAATGTATCCTGTTATATGATTTCGTAACTGAGAATCACAATGGACTATGCAGGGTGATCAGGCCTCAATAGTTGGTGGTGCTATAGAATTTGTGAAGGAGCTTGAACATCTAGTACATTCCCTTGAAGCTCAGAAAAGGCAAATTTTACAACCTGCAGATATTATGAGATTAGGAATCCAGGACAATCAGACGACAAACCCGGCCTGCAGACTCATGACATCCGGAATTCCTGATGTGTTCTCAGATCCTGATCCCTTGTTCACTCAACATGGGAACAAGTTCACCTCAAAGAGCAGAACAGCAGCAGGTGAAGTTGAGGTTACATTGATCGAAACCCATGCAAATCTCCGAATCCTTTCAAAGAAAAACCCGAGACAATTGTCCAAATTGGTTTCGGGTTTTCACTCACTTCGTCTGGCAATTCTTCACATCAATGTCACCTCATTTGACCCTTTAGTCCTGTATTCCATAAGTGTCAAGGTATGCAGATTTCGCCTTTTGATACCGGCATATTATCATCTGATGAGCTAAAGTCTGAATGTCATGTCATAATAAAGTCTGATTCCCTATAACTCTAATATGTTAAACAGTGAAAGCAATGGAGCATCTTGCAAAGAAAATTTTCAGCTTCATTTACTCCTGAAGTGCAAAAATACTGCTACTTCTACTAGTTATGCTTAGATTAGCAATCAATATCTGTGGCATTTTCTGTTTTATTGAAAATGCATGTCACGATTCGACTGTAGTTTCCGAAATTTGAATCAAACAAATATTTCTTATTGATTGCAGGTAGAAGAAGGTTGTCAGCTGACTTCAGTAGATAGTATTTCAGAGGCAGTTCATCAAATGCTAAGAATAATTGAGGAAGATGTGTCTTCTTACTTAACTTACTAGCTGCATAATAGCCCCTTCCTTTAAAATTCTTGCTTCTTTTCATATCACTAGTTTTAATTTTGTTCCATCTGAAAATATAAGCTGGCTTCATTAATAAGTTTTCGTATGTTGTTAAGGAATAGATTAGGATTGACTGTAACTTATGTATATCTGGTTATCTTCTTTGTGTTAGTGGTCCATTGTTTGTAATAGAATGGGCAATGCAAAGTCCCGTCATTTTCGTGATGTTTGGTTTATGAAATCGCTTTCTTCTACGATCATTCTTTCAAGTACGACCAACCTAACTCATTTTCACGACAGATCGATGATAGATTGATAGCCAAAAACAAGGGATTCTTGTTTCTGACTGTGGTGTTCTTCCCCTTCCCCTCAGAGGAAAGTGGCTAAAAAATCTGGTCTGCATTTTAAGTTTTAGCTTCAAGTTGCGGGGCTTACAAACTCGAAGGCTTGGCTTCCACCGTTGTTTTGGATTTTTAACGTGAGTGTATGTGAGGAATTTAAACCTAAACGTTACCTGTTCAAAGGAACGGGGTAGTCGAACCTTAGAACTGTTAGAAGTGATCCCTATATGAGGTCGCTATCTATAGTTCATCTCGTCCTCAATAGTTATCATAAAACATGAATGAGACCCAAGTTTATTCCCATGGACTTAGATCAGACGACAAGATCATCTTAATAGTTAGGTCCCCCACTCATTTTCTTTCAAATGGGTGCTCAGTTCATTCATTCAAATTTCACCTAACGTCTGAAGTTTTAACTACAAAATTTCTGCCAAATTTTCATCTTTTTCCGTACAAAGGGAGTCGTACAGGAAGTATGATGCAGATTTTTCAGCATCAAGTTTAACGCCTTTGCATACTAATTGAGGTAGTTGACATTTATCGACCGTAGTATTTAGCCATTATGGTTAACTAGTTCACACTTCTCACTGCCACTTACTGGACTGGTTTCCTTCACAAGAATCAGTATCACAACACATTTGCGTTGTTGTGAACTATAGACTCGTGGTTTAAACTTTTGATTGAATGGTTCTTTCACATAAAGATTATGTACTCGTTGCTTAATCCTTTTTGGTTTGGTAAGAAATTTTTCAAGAGGGCTCAGCTCGCCCTCAGACATCAGAGTGAATATTGATAGGACTACTGAGGTCCAACCTTTGTGAACTTCAGCCTTTGTGTAACATTTTTTGTTCTACTTATCCAGTTCTTGGTAGAATCATACTAATATAATGTAGAAAAACTATAGAAAAATTAAGACAATATGCATATAATCATAGTAACTTGCAATTAGTGATGCAAAAATATATTTTCCTTGAAATTGTTTTGCAATCAAACAGGAATAACTGCATTACTTCCTCTACCATGCTTACTAAACAAAAATCTACCATTCGAAAATGATCTTTTCAAACCAACAGAATTCACTACACCAAACAACCCCCCATACCTACTATTATTACTACTAGTACGAAAGCCAGACTTGCTGCTCTCTGCAACTCCCATTTTCACTGTTTGATCACGAGCTTGACAATCTTCTCCATGACTCAACCTCAACATGTCCGAGATTGACACCGACACCGACATTTCATGGGAATGATCCATAGAAAACGACCTCCTCACCACATTTTCCCCTTCATGATGTGTAAGAGAAGTTACATGACTACTCTGCCTCAATCCTAACCCTGCTAGATCACTAAAAGTTCGAAATGGGTTTTTATGTGATCTCCCACTCCCTTCTTCACTTGAGCTAATTTCCTCATTTTCGACACGGTTTTGTGACGAAGATAGTTGATCTTGAGGATGGTTGACGTTTATGTCATTAGAATGATCATCAACAACCAATATAGGTGGTGGGTGTAGTACTGGTTGCACCGAAACGGACACAGATACGATATTAGCACGACAAAGTGGACAATTAGAGTGAGACTTAAGCCAAGCATCAATACAAGCAACATGAAAAGCATGGCTACATTTAGGTAAAAGCCTCAAACTATCATCTTCAAGAAACTCACCAAGACATACAGAACAATCTGTACTCCCAATCAACCCATCTTCTTTCTTGTACTTAACAAGTGTAATATTCTTTATTAAAGCTTCATCTAAACCATTTGTGCTAACAAACCAAGGCTCATGTTGCGTAAATTCATGATCATGGTCATTGTTGTTACTACCTTCTTCCTCTAGTTCCTCGTTTCGAGGTCGATTCTCCCTTCTTCTTGAAGCCTCAGAGTTTCCACAATACTTGGAGATTATGGCATAGTAACTTACTAGAAGAAATGCACTTGCAAGTATTCCTATGATCGCGATCACGAGAGGCGAGAAGGTTATGCCCTTTTGGGAGTTGTCTTCAGGGAAAGCAAAGGGAGGTGGTGGTGGGAAAATTATGTAGCACCATTGAGGGCAGGATAAGCTGCAAATCTAACTATATACTCCCTCCGACCCAAAGAGAACCAATTCAAGTGTAACAAGAACTATAACAATGTCTACACTAAACAAGATTTGCCCAAAGTTTAATTTGCTAAGTTTGTGACATTTCATACATTTCTAATGAAGAAAAAAAGTTGGGATTTTTGGAAGAGGAAAAACAGTAGGGAAAAGGGTAGATTCTCAATGAGGAGTGTATGTAGTTTATATGATCATATACTTTATCTTTTAGTTTTGTTATCTTTGATTTTCTAGTGTTGATTTTTTTTCTCTTTTTGAGCTTTTCTTTAGCATTTCTTTTGAGAAATAAAGGAAGATGGGATAATAATTTGTTGACTAAGGTTTGCGATGGTTGAGAATTCATTAAAGTAATGAATGCTTTTCTTTTTTCTGGTTTCCTGAATTATATGCACTTCCACAAAGCTACTACTTCTTGTTGAAGTGGAGTGTGTTAAAAGGGAAAACAACCATCTTTAAGATGAATTTGTTGTGTGAATTAACTTTCACGTCCTTGGCTAGTGGGTACATATATGATGCATATATATTACTCCGTAGTATCCTTATTTGATTTGTCGTGTTGACGTTTGATTTAAATATGTGAGAGAAATTCGTACCAAACATTATTCAAGAAAACAGAGGTAGTATAGTCTCAACCAGGTTCGCCATGTGCTTATTGACGTAGACACATATTTATAAACTTGTAAGGCGTTTGTTTTTTGTAAACCCATCTCATTTTCCGCATAGAACTGCATATATTATCCCAAAAGGATTGTTAAGATAAGGTAGCTTATCATTTCAAAATTCTTTTGTCATAATTTCGCTACGTAAAATTTCAAATCCTAATTTAGCTCATGATTATGCATGGAATCGAATTTAAGTACGACACAATAGCTATAATCTTTTGCGATAGTTTAGAATTCTCACCTGCATTTGACGCTCATTTACTCATAAAGCTCGCACCATTAAGGTACTGCACTAAAAAGCAGTCCAAAGTTTACTCTCATGTCAACATTTATAGGTACCCTACATCTCAAGTTTTCTCAAAATCACAGATTATGTATGATGTTACATGTTCATTTATATGTGGCGTAATGCAAACGTAAATTAATAGAACAGGCAAATCATGTATGAAAAATTGTAAAACCAGTAAACGATAAGAGAACACAGCAGAGAATGTTGTCAGAGTGCTACAAAATTTTAGTCCTAAATTTGGTGGGAAACAAGGTGAATAAGATGATGCAAGCAATTTCTTTTGCAATACCCAAGTTAAAAGGTGTCTATTTTAACATAACCCACTACCAAAGAATGGAACAAAAACGAAAAGTTCCGATAATATAATATTTCTCGATCTATTAGATTGTTAACATTTTGTTTAAATTCATCTCACATATTCAAATTAGACGGGATCAACTCAAAAGAATGGGGATAGTAGAACTATTATGTAATTTAAACTAATGCTTAGATGTGGGTTGTATTCCGAAAGTCTGATTTTATTTACAAGTGTAAGAAGCATATATTCTTTTTTCTTCCAAGGAAACTCTTAAGTCTCACCCTATGTGTTCCAAAGGACTAAGGACCCATCTGAGCACAGGGACTTCTTTAGCTCGGTCGCGGAGTAATTTGCTTTGCGATTTGTTATTTTTCTCCGAACATAATCTTAATGTCGATTAAACTAGCCATTTTCATATAAGTTGGTATATTTTTTATTTAAGTATCATTTCAGTCGTGTTTTTGTAAATTCAACAAGATTTACAATTTAAAGGGTGAGTTAGTGAATAAAAAGGGGACATTAGACTTATTTCTTAAGGTGCCAAAAGTTTTAAAATGTCCAATAGTCAGCATAGTATTCCTTTCCTAAGCTCCTACACTAAGAACACTTGTCTTTCTTAATTCATGCTATATGATTCCTCCATGCATCATTATCTCTAAGTTCCACCATATATAATCATATTAATCAAGCTTCCACACTTCAAAAGGTAAAACTAAGCATAATTAGGCATAATTATTCGCCTCAATTATATAATTTGTATCTACACTATAATCAGACTAGTAGTGCTACAGAATGTCAACTCAGTATCCACTCCAGATTTATAGCCCCTTAATTACTCCCCACAATCAACCAATGAAGACGTATCTTTGTATGAAAAATGTGCATGTGGTACCCAAGCAATTCTAAAATCATATTTAAGATTAGATGTCTGAGGAAGATTTACGGAGTATAAGAATAAAATAGTTTTGAATAAGACGGTTTTACTGAAAACTAGTACGGAGTACATCACAATCAAGTGTAATGCCACGAGATACAACTTATTTGGCGTACTTGCTAAATGCCTAAATCCCAGCACCAGGAACTATGTTCTATGATCTCCATTCTCCGGTCATAGTTCTCCTGAGGTGAACGTCGCGCCGGGCGACCTAGGCTACCATCTAGATTCCCTCGTATAGTTAAAGACAGCCTTTGCATTTTTGCCATTGCAACTGAGAATCTAATCCTCCTTCGTGGCCCTTTTGTACATTCTTGTTACAATGCCATAGATATGATATCAACGAATACGCAACATTGACAAGATTTGTGAAAGGCGAAAACGACTAGAGCCATATCAGGCATGACTTCTGGAGTTATGGGAAGGCATATACGGGATACACTATCCTTAAGAATTGCTGTTGAGGACCACAGGAAGTTCTAAGAAAACCTTTAGACATCAAATCTAAATGCATATCCTCCTTTGCCTGATAAAGCTAGTGAATTATGGCCGAGACCATTTTTACAAGACATTTGGTCCTTGGAGCCTCGAGGAATGTTACATGTATCACAGTGAATCACGTAAATGATTCGTAAGGGTTATATCATAATGGGACTAGGTGTGGCCTTGTGGGTGCCATATAACTACATAAGCAATGATTACTTGATTAGAGATGACTTGAAACTAAATTTCTAAGTCATGGTCTTGTTAGTAAAGAACTAGCCCCTACCATTAACATTCTTTCTTGCCTTTTGAGGAAACCAACAAGAAATGTGTTCTTTTCATGGAGATGGGCAAATCATTCAACCATGGAATCTTCATTCTTGAGGCTAAACAATCTAGTGGATTCACTGATACTCATCTTATCAATAAACTCATCCAAATCCGAAACAGAATACCCAAATCGACTAATCGATCTAATCATAAAACCACGAAACAGCAAAACATAAACATAAACATTCAGGTTAACAGTAGAGCCATAACCGCAGTTTATCTTATTGTGTATATCCTCGATCAGATTTCAGAAAAAAGGGTTAGTACGAGTGTACGACCTATTTAGACAAGGAAAGATAAGCTACAATTAGGACCCTCAAAAAAAAAAAAGATAAGCTACAATTAGGTGCTTAATCAACGACAACCAAGAAACAGAAGGTGGGGCAGATGGGGAGTGTACTAGTTACAGATTAAGTTAGAGCCTTAAAAGGAGTATTGATTGTTGTCTGGATAGAAATATAGAATGTATAGTAATGTATGTTAAGGCATTTATGTAAGGATGGTTGGAGAGGAGATGGTTAACCGGAATGAGGACTTCTTCAATTCATCAATGTGGACCGACGAGAGCAATAACGAATGTGGCAAACGATAACTAGAGCATCGATAACAAATTTTTGGATCGTTTTCAGAGTTAAACATAGGTACAGGACGAGATAGATAAATTCACTGGTACAAAAAAGGTTCAAGTTCAACATAGAATGAATTGGCCTAACAGGGGCGAACCCAGGACTCAAACCCCAAAGATCTGATCAATCATTCTTGAAGCCATCATGATCAAATGAAACAGTACACAGATCCTTAGCTCGAAAGAGTTTCCTGTAGGACATGCTCAGTAATCTTAACGACTTCACTCAGACAAGTGGAAAGAATACAGAGGAAATTCTAGACCAGTAGTCAAACTAACTGTTAAGGCTGAAGAGAACCTAGTACAGTCCCTCGAAAGTCCAAACTGGAAAAACTATCAAACTTGATTCACACAGATTATGCACTTTCTGGCTAATGTTTAGTGAGTTCAGTGGCACAGTAAAGGACGTCGTGAGGAGAAATCAGCAAGTCTCTAGGACATAAATTCCAATTCTAGCAATGGTTTCTATTTCAAAACACATTCAATCTTTACTCAACTAGTTCAAATGAGCAACAAACAGGTCTCTTATGATGAAATGAGACCCAAAGTGTGATTTAGACAAGGATAAAATTATACAGAACACGGTTGCAAATTGTTTCCTTGAAAATATGCCTGTGATCCACAAATTGTTTTTACATATGGGCTTCTATTCTGAACATAAAAGTGAGTTAGCTATTCACACATACAGAGTTCAAAATATTACAGGTCGAAGATTGGTGGTGGCCAACGTAGAGATGAAAATAAACGTCGTGACTCGTGAACACAAATGTGTTTTCCCCAAAATATGAAATGAGGTGAAAGATAATCTATTTTTTCTCATAATCAGCAACTGAGGAAAAAAAAAAAGAGAGAGAGTGAAGCGCAAGAACATCACCAACCTATGATGCGGGCTCTGCTTCAGAAACTTCTTCCTCAACAACTGGGCTCACAGATCCGTCCTGATTCTCCTTCTCCTCTTCTTTACCCTCTTCATTTACAACTTCATCTTCACTGGTTCTCTCACTGAATTTTACGATTACGGGGCGACCTAATAGTTCCTGTACAGCAATAAGACTTTCAGGAACAGTACTACAAAAACGATCACCTAAAGCAAGCCCAGCATACAATAGTAAATTACGAGTGCATCACAATAGTCTTCCTAATTATAGCAAAACGCCAAAAGTATGACAAACGGAAGTCGTGATATGGTTTTCCTTAGTACCTTTCCGTTTAAGGAAGAAATTGCAGACTCTGCTTCCTCCCTAGTGCTAAATGAGACAAAACCATATCCAGCGGATCTTCCATTTGGATTCTCAAACACAACCCTGGCTGAAACAGGATTGGAATCGGCAGAAAAAAATTCTCTGAGATGAGAGGATCTCGCTTTCCACTGTAGGTTAGATACATAAAGCTTATGCCGTGTCTCTTTGATAGGAAGAGTAGGTTCAGGTTGAGGCCGAGGCTTCTTGAGCCTCCTTGAAAACTCCACTTTAATAATCCTTCCTCCAAGTTCCTGAAACAAATGAATGACAATTTGTTGAGCATTATACACATTTACAAACATGTGGAATGGCGCAAGATCAACTGGACCTTGCTATCGATAATTCGATATGATATGTTATCTGATGATAACCGTTTTGAAATGAGCACTAACTTTCATGTAAGTAATGTCCTACACAAACATTGATCTTCTTGTCAAAAAAATAAATAAAAAAAGGCTTGTCGAAACAAAGATACATGAATTATTCAGATCAAAAGCAATATATTCACATACAGTAAATTCCTAGAGCATCTCTAATAGTTGTAAGTTGTGACCCTTTCCAAGCAACGTAGAGGGTTACCATGCTACAGGTTGTCTTGGCAAACTATGTGAGGTGAGTTGACCCAATAGACACCACACGCGGGAAGTCTACTAATCTATACTAATACTTTATAGCACTCATGCACTCATGTAGAGTACTCCAAACTACATCAAGAACTTGGACAGCTGAACATCTCACATTCAGTCAAAATCGTGCAAAGTTTACTCAACAATGGGCCGATGGCAAGTTGAACCTTGAATGCTAAGATACCGCAAACATTCAGTGTCCCTGACTTTGTAATTGATGCATACAATATAGTGTAGGTGATATAGGTGCTAATTTGTCTTCTGAGTCTATGACGCCTAGACCGATTGGCAATTTGGCATAATGGGTTATTCTCTAGTAGGTTCTGAACTTCGCACTTCTCGGTTTGTTGTCTTTCTCTGCACTATACCCCCTCTCCCTCAATCAACCAGACAAAGGACCAATAATATGTCGAATGTAAGGTTGGGGAGAACTAACCGAGACAAAGAGTGAAGAGTAAAGCTAACGCAGTTAAGTTTATTCTTTCTATCATTAACCCTACTGAACATATACCTTGATTTGATTACTTTAACGTCACCTATCTTGATTTAATAAGGACTAGAGTAGCAACAGCATATAACAAAGTTTCTTAATATTAGAGGTGGCCTAAAATCTCAATAGCAACAGCAAGACTAGATGTCTTCATTTTGTACAAACATATCTTACAGGTAATATGCAAGTTACCCACAGACCATTCTGCATTTGTCCACCAGCCTTCCTTTTGGAGATATACAAGCCTCAGTTTTCACAGCATACCGAAAACTTAAGAAGTAAAGGGTCCTTACAGCGAAGAACGCTCACAACTAGTCTGCTATTCACCGTACATCCATCATGCACACAGATATTGTAAGTCATAACTAATAAGTCTCAATTGAAAATACTGGATATTCCACCTATCCAAAATTATAACTTGAAAAAAAAAAAAAAGGTAAGTCAAACTGACAAGCAAACTCTTATGTTTGTTGCTAACTCATCAACCATTATCCTTTTTCAATGATCTAAAGATTTGGCTGCACCGCGGGAGAGGCAAGCTACTTATCTTATGTGCCACACAACAAAGTCACACCTTCATAACAAGGTCGTTATTCCACTATATTTTATGCTTCATTGCTTCTTGCTTAAGAAGTAGCAGACGCTTGCATAACATAAGTTTACATCATAGAGCATTAGAGCAAAGCTCCTAATTCACTATCTTTCTACATGGACAATGAAGTTGAGCAACCTAAAATCACAAGACAAACTGAATATAACCGGCTGAGGCAGCTGTTCTTGCCTCCTTTCAATGAAATGAGATCCCATTTCTCGTAACAAGTCTCTCTTCCACGGCATTCTATTATCTTGTTAGCTATAAACAGTCATTGACCGCAATAAAAACCACTCCGACTACCAAAACAACAATCCCAATTTCAAAGTCAAAGCTGCAAGCAAAATTTCTCTGAACTACAATGACAATGGTCGGTTTCATCCACTCCCACCCAATCTAATTCAATTCAAACCAGCTCAATAACTCCAAATTCGAAACCCACATACCGAAACTTATGTGTCGTTACAAAAATCATGACACAAACTATATTATAACCACATTAATTCCCTCAACATTGCAATGCAACACTTCCCTAATCACTCTAAACAAAGCTTGCAACTTCAGCCACAAGATAGCGCAATGTCATTCCATTTCTCATACATCAGAAGCACATTCTCAGCAACTAACATAGATTAACAAACTACAGCATTTACCTTTCCATCGAATTTATCAACAACAGCCTGAGCTTCTTCACCAGAAGACATTGTAATAAAAGCAAAACCCCTGAACTTCCCATCTTTATTCTTGATAATCTGAACAATACCCATTTCAATTCATTAAAAACCCATCTCAAATATATAACTTAATAGTGCATTTGATCACAAGGCAGTAAAAATTTCGACACGACAATTCGAGGTTTTTAAGATAAAAGGGACGAACTTTCGTACCCTTTTACCTTAAAACGAACTTTGTCTTGTCAAATAGGATTGTCTGACCCGAGTTTTCCGTAATAATAACTAGATTTTTACCTCGGCTTCACGAACAGTGCCACATTCACTGAAAGCCTTCTTCAAGTTATCAGGAGAGAGAGACCAGGGAAAATTGAAGATAAAAAGTTTCCTTTTTTGGGCTTTTTCAAGGGTTTCAGTTTCATCAGGAGTTTCCTCTAATACCACTGCTGACTCAGCAGAACATTGTAGCTCAAAGATTGGTCTGAAGTTGGAGGAGGGGCAGACGGGGAATATGAGGGGAAGTGCGAGGGTAGACTGGGAAATGCGGGGGAAGCGTGTGGAGGAAGGTGGAGAGGGTTTGGGTGATTGTGGGAGATTGGAGAGGAGAGAGAAAGAAGGTGGGCGGAGAGAAGAGGGGAGGTGGGAGAAGAGGATAGAGGCTGTCGTTTCCATTGATGAAGTTGTTGTTGTTGGTGGCTTGTTGCTGAAGATTTTTGGGTTGCCCCATATTATCCTTTAACCAAAGGTTGGTTTTTGGGGGGATTTTTGGCTCTTGTTCGGAAATTAATGCAATACTGTAGATGTTGAACGTCACATTGTCACAAACTCACAATGTCACTTAATTGAGGATAAATGTTGATCGCATGGTTAAGAAGTCGACCTGTGTGAGGTTGTTTTGGATTTAAATCCTTATATCTCCACTCCTAACCTCTTGGATTTAAATCCTTATATCTCCACTCCCGCAACATTAGTTGCTCATAGAAATTTAGATACAAATTGAAATCCAGAATCATGTTTGGTTATCCTTGGATTTGAATAAATTCATACATTGCCTCTCTCCCTTCAAAACCTACACATCTCTCCCCCCTCCACCATGAACTATCATCACCACCATGTCCACCACCAATCCACCATCGACACTGAATAGGTAATTGGGTGGGCTTAAAAACCACCACCATACACAAAACACAACAAGAGCAAGATAATAGAGGAATAAAGATTGTAGTCAAGTTGGAGCCTAACTCGACTCTACTCAATTCGTTTCTATCAGAGCTCAACTTTGCGTTTAAGTTATGACTTCCAAGCCATTGGGCTACATATCCAATCGAGCATTAACAAAACTCGGAATAGTTGGTTTTACGAGTAATATGCGTCGCCTACAATTCAATCTTGATCGGACGTCACTCTGCGAACACATATTAAGAGTAAAAATGAGTAAACAATTGCAAATATGTGCGAGTGAAATACAAAATAGATAGGTTCCACCAATAAAATAGATAAACAATTGAAAACAAAAACAATTAAACGTGTAATTACACCATTGACATATTAAAGTTGTCTTCACGACAGTAAAACATATTCTTCGGTAATTTTATGACCGAACCAAAATGCTAAGTGTTACATTGGGTATCCGCTATCCCATATTCTAGGTTCATGCCCCAATATTGTCCAAAAGCTCCCCCTTTTAACTCCAAACAGGGTTCCAATTTCTTGATCTCGATCATAGAGAAAGGAATCCCCTTTCTTTTGTCCACAAATGTGGTTAACAGAGCAAAAGCTCATTTCAATTTCAAAAGTACATCAAACAACTGTTTAAATCTTTGACTTTTTAATATCCAAACACAACCCTTTACACATTTACTTAGCTTACATGACCCCCCATGCATGATGCACCCCCATATATCCCAAGTTAATCTTCAAAAGTTACTCCTTTTACTTTTCTAAAAACACACAAATATGCTCAAAAGCTGCACACCACATTAACACTTTGTTCTTCACATCTTATATGCAAAGCAAAACATCTCCTAATCAAAGATCTCTAAAAAACTCTTCCTAAACACAAGAAAAATGGCTCTAAGCAACAATGTCATAGGTGCCATAAACGTCGTAGCAATGCTACTTTCGATACCGATTATTGGTACCGGAATATGGCTAGCTAACGAGACTGAGAGTTCATGTGTCAAAGTGTTACAATGGCCCGTTATACTTATAGGCGTACTAATATTAATAGTTGCAATATTCGGTATCGTAGGCGGGTTTTGGCGAATCGGTCCGTTACTTATTATATACCTTATTGGAATGCTTGTTATGATAATATTGCTAGCCTCATTGGTGGCGTGTGTGTTTATGGTCACGGGTAGGGGCTCGGGTCACCCGGCCCCTAACCGTGCTTACTTAGAGTATAGACTCGAAGATTTTACGGGTTGGTTTCGACTTCGGGTTCAAAGTCCGTTTAAATGGGCTGGTATTAAGAGATGTTTGAGCGACACTAGCATTTGTGCTGATTTGAACCAGACTTCTAACTCTGCTCAGACTTTCTTCAGTGCTCCCCTTTCTCCTATTGAGGTATTTGATGTACATTTTTTTGGTCTTAATTAATTCCTAGTTTAATTTGTTCTTTTCTTGTATGATTTGTGGTGGGATATTTCTCCGGACCCTCGTTTCACGGGACATCAATGTGCACCGAGATGCCCTATAGAGTGTAGATAAAGAAAACAATCGAACATTATGAATATGAGCATTAGATGAGTACGTAGTAGATCTCAGTTTCGTTGTAGTGTTTACACCAGTTTCGTCTTGTTTTTAAAAACGCATTTCCAATTTCATTTAATGGTCTTAGTGTACTGATAACGAACAAAAATTCCTAACCCGTTAATTTATGTTGGAAAATAACGTACGACGTGTCTACGCGAATTTTGTCATTTCTAATATCATCATTCGATGGTCTTGGTAAACTCTACCGATACCAACAAAGTATATTTCATGATTCAAATTACTAAATCAAAGTACATTTTCTACGAAAATATAAAAAATGAGGTTTATTACAATTTATGTTAGCGGATCCCTACTATTTGGTTCCGATTGTGCTGATTCTTTTCTTGTAATGTTTGTAAAACTTTTACAGTCAGGATGCTGCAAACCACCAACAGAATGTGGGTATACATATGTAAACCCAACGTATTGGATAAGTCCCATAGACACGGCAGCAGAGATTGATTGCTTAGCATGGAACAACGACCAAACGCTTCTTTGCTACTCTTGCGACTCCTGCAAAGCTGGATTACTTGCTAGTCTTAGAAAGCAATGGAGACAGGCTAATATTATCTTAATAATTACGTTAATTTTGCTCATTATCGTCTACCTTGTAGGATGTTGCGCGTTTAGGAGTGCCAAAACCGAGGATATCTTCCGAAAATATAAGCAAGGTTACACATAAGTTAGTGCAGTAGGGGTAAAGGTCGGTCCAATTAAAGAAGACGGGTGACCCGAACATGTAACATCTTTATTAATGGTTTTATTTCGGGTTTGTAATGTTTTGTTTGTTGTATTCCTTAAGAAATGAACTGCACATATAGCAAGGTGGGGGTAAGAATGGACGGTAGTTTTCTTGCTTTAATTTGTTTTAATGATCGTTTTGGTTTTTAAAGTGCATTATCCTGGAGTTAGTGCGATATTTTATATTTTTATAAGATGTTTTGGATGATTTGGTGGGGTTTTTGCTTGGAAGATTAAGGTTGAACGGGATTAGCGGAGACGCCGAAAGGTGATGTATCATGTATGTACTCCCAACATAGTTCCCAACTTTCCATGATGATGTTACATACTCTACAAGTTCGACATAGCGCTTTGTAGAAAGCAAAGTTAGAATTCGCAAAAGATGACACGACACGGATCCGACATTAAAACTAACAAGTAATGAATCCACATTGTCTAATATTTAAAAGTGGGATATTGGTTTTAGAAGAAAAAAGAAATTGAAAACAAAAGACCAAAAACGATATCAAATGAGCCATACAATAGTGCGTTTCAGTAATCATTATTCTGTGACTCATTTATGACGTTCTTAAAGTTTTGACAACTCTTACTTCATAAACCTCGCAACCGAAAGCCAGACCATTTAGTTGTGAGTTTCAACAAACAAGTCATACTAGTACTAGCCAATCACTATTTGATCAATCCGAAATCTGGCTAAAATCGGCTTAGATATTTATAATACATTATCTTCAACTTAAAACACAATCATTTCGAAATACTTACAAAATCGTTCAAAATATATATACACGGTCTTGTTCTTTTCAACTTAATAATAACGATTAGTATTTCAATTAAATTTTCAAACGAAACAAACACAACCTCATTCAGTCATTCTCATCACAACAACCCAACCCAACCCAAAACGTAAAAGAGAAGTTCGGCCCATAACTTCCCCTTCTTACAACCCTCTTCTCCTACATTTCAAAACCATAAACCCTGTGTGCTGTCAGTCTCACCAATCACCATCTCTGCTACTCAAAAACCCCTGAAAACAACAAATATATTATCATTATTATTAAAAGGAAAAAAAATTAAACAAATCCCAAAAAAAGAAAGAAATGTCGGATCTTTTCCCGGATCAAGTAATATCCGAAATCCTAATCCGATTACCATCCAAATCACTCTGCCGTTTCAAGTCCGTTTCCAAGAAGTGGGCCTCACTCATCGGAAACCCAAAATTCATCCTCGCCTATCTGAACCACCACGTAGCCTCGTGGGTCAAACTTGACAAGGGTATTCAGTTATCCGGGTCGGATCCTATCGGTTTCACCCCAGTCAAACACTCCGAAGTCTACACCTTAACCGTAAACCCGCTCCACCTCCTCAAACCCGACGAGCCCTTATCCGACCCGAATAGGAAACAAGTACCCGTTACCGGATACCCTAAATTGGGAAACCAGATTAGCCAGCGGCCTACTAATAATGCCGAGATTATCCACGTCAGTAACGGGTTGGTTTTATTCGCCCTTTGGATTGACCCGGACCCGTTTAAGGATGGGATGGACGAATACGGGCGTCGCCCATGGCGGACAAGGTGGGAGAAGGCCTTACCGGGTGACCCGAGAGTAAAAGGTAACCCGGAAGTGGCCCATTTCTTTATTTACTCCAAAGATGCATTGGAAGACGTGCTCTTTGTTGCTAACCCGGTTACCCGGGAGTGGGCCCGGATCCCCCGCCCGCCACCGTATTTGGATAACCGGGCTTGCTTCGGGTTTGTGTCTGACCCGAGCCGGGATGGTGAGGAGTTTGTTATTGCTGTGTTGGAGTGTAATCACGGGTCGAAACATCCCGGGTCGGAGTTTGAACCGAAATCGGCTACCTTGACTTGTTTCTCTTCTCGGGTGGGTAAATGGGTCAAGAAAGATGCGGGTTATGAGCTGAGTACGTTGTTGGGTACGAGGATGTGGCGGCCGAGTTGTCGGTTCGTGTTTGATGGGAAGATGTTTTGGTGTGATGTCAGTTTTGGGATTGTGTGTTGGGATGAGGACCCGTTCATTGGTGCTGCCAATGTGGAGGATGGTGGATTTAGTATCGTGTTTGTGACGCTACCGAGTGGGCGAGTTGAGAATGATTTAACCATTGAATTGATGGAGTCACGGTGTGTGGACTCGGCGGCCATGGGGTGTATTCAGTATATGGAGTTGGGTGAATGTGGTGATTTAGAGGTGTGGAGGTTGAAGGATTATAGGGCTGAGGATGTGGAATGGGAATTGGTGTATAGAGTGGTGAGGGATGTACTCGAGGATAATTGTGTTTTCGGATTAGGGTTAAAGATTTCGTTTGTTGATCCGACGAACACGGATGTTGTCGTGGTCGAATCAGTGGAGGGTATGTTTGAACTCAATGTGAGGGATCAGACTGTGGAGAGTTATAATGGTTTCATTGGTCATACAACTGCTTTGCCATTTATGCTCCCCAGTTTTCCTCCTTCCCTCCCTTCGCCTTTGTGTAAGTCTTGGATTCTTGGTTTCGTGTTTTGACTTTCGAGTTTAATTGTGTTTCATGTCTTTTATGTTTATGTTACTATGCCATATAGTTTCTGTACTTGTGGATGAATTGGAAATGGTAGAGAGCTTTGTTACTTGGGGTTTGTTGGTGTGTATTGATATGTTTAGTCTTATTGTTGCTTAACACTTTTGGGTAGTGAGTGATATTAGGACTTGGAGGCCAGTGTTTATGTGTGTGCGCGATTTTGCCTGTGTCAATGTGTGGGTTTGTATATAGGAGGGATTACCAAAACTTGCTGGATAACTTGAGAGTGATGACTAGTCTTTAATCGACATTGACAGTTACTAATTATGAGGGAATTTGGGAGCAGGTCTTAATCATTAGTACTTTAGTAGAGAATGACATGCTTCTGCACTCTGTGACAACAAATTTAACAGGAGACTGTATTAGTGTCCTTAGTCTTACATTTTGTGTGATATCATAGCGATTTGATGGGCTGTCCTCCTATGATGCAGTACCTACGTACTAATTGGCCTTGGAAAAATGATTTTATTGAATCTTTTGTATGAAAAAAATGAAGTGAAACTATGTTTCTTGAAAAAAAGAAAACCATGAATGTGAAATTTCCTTCCGACTATGTGTGTATGTATCGTGTTTGTGATGACGACTGAATTTATATCATTACTGGCTAGTGTATACTATATTATGTATGTGCCTCGACCAAGCCTTGTTATTATATGCTGTTTTGTTCTCGGCTGTGTTTTCATGATTGTGGTCTCCTCTCTTGTGTGGCTTATTTGATGGTAGACATAAGGCTAGCTATAACTTTTCTTTGCTCTGTTCACGTAAGTAGGTGCATTGTGCAATTTGCTGCACATTCAAAAACTCAGGTTGCCTCTGGAAGTGGAGTAAAGTACCACTGGGGATATAGAGGGGAAGGGGAAATAAAAAGTGACGAGCAATTGCTCTTCCCGCCACTTCTTTGCTCAAATCAACTTTCTTAGTAGATGCAATATTTAGAGGACTCGTGGTTTTCGACTGATGCTACTCTGACTGTCAATGACTCGAAATCCCTTTATGCCCCCATTTCAGACATTCAGCGGTTGTTTGTCATTGATTGTCAAATGCTTATTGTGTGCCTTTTCTTTAACTGAGCAGATGTGTGCAACTTTTTATCGAGTGCATTGAAGCTATCACAATCTATTTTTATCACCGTTTATGATCACTACTTGATCATAGCATTGATGGCAAGAATTTGTTATGTTTACCTCAGCCATCTTTAGCACTCCGTCAATGCTGTTATATGGTCAGCTGTGTCGTAATGGTTGTATTGTCTTCCTCCGGGTCAATAGACATTTACTAAGTTAGATGTAATGTGGAGTTGCTTTCTTCAAATGTTTTGCAAAAGCAGAAGAAACTCCTGAATTGTGTACACATAAGGAGGTGCACTCTGCAGTTAGCTTCACATGTAAGGATCTGGTAGCCTTTGTAGGTGGAATACCACTGGGGATCGGGGGGTTAAGAGTGGCTAGCTTTTTCTTAATTGAGATCTCACTATCTTGTACAATTCTAAGGTTATATAGAGCTTCTTATTGTAGGCAAAATTTCGAATGAGCTCTTGTTTTTGCCTTTGCCTGAATTTGCTACGCTTCACATTGACTTGACTGTTGAGACTACTTTCATCCCTACCCCATTTGTTTTTCCCTACAATCCTACTATGAACAAGTTATGTATATGGTGAGATCCCTCTTGCAGATGCCGATCACGCTAAAGAACAGGGCAATGGATGTTTCAAAGGCCAGAACTTCAAGGAAGCTATAGCTTGGTACTCCAGAAGCATTTCTGTGTCACCAAGTGCTGTAGCATATGGAAACCGGGCAATGGCATATTTGAAGGTTGGCAGATACCGCGAAGCAGAAGAGGATTGTAGTAAGTGTGTGGACTTAGATGACAGGTACTTCAAGGGGTATGCACGCCGTGCAAGAGCCAGAAAGGCACTTGGTGATCTTAGGGGAGCCTTGGAGGATTTGAAATTTGCCTTGACGCTGGAGCCAAAAAGCGAAGATGTGAAGGAGCTGTATGATGAGCTCAAATGCTGGCTTGGCATGGTAAGAACTTTGCAATGTTGATGTCAGTTTTTACTTTGGGGGGGGGGGTGGGGGGAATGGGATTTTTCCTTGTTTATTTGCTTTTCAGGAGTTGGGTGTACTACTGCACTTTATTGTCAAGGTAGATATATAAATGCGCTGGTGAAATTGCATTCTTATAGTAATTTGATCTTTCCTCCACTGTAATGTGAGGCATGATTGATGCAAATATTAATGAGTTTCTTTGTATCATTTCGCCCTGGCCAGGTATCCTGTTCAGATAGTGAAAATGGTGATGGAGACACGACCTCTGATGATGATATGGATGGTGAATGCCGTGCTGATGATGGAGATGGAACCTGTAACATCGGTATAGATGGTGATCCGTCTCTTGTCAGAATGTATATCTAACTAAAAGCTGTAGGTTATCTAAGAGCCTAAGACCCTGGTTATCTACTTATCTTATGCCCAATGGTCTATCCATTGTTGCAAATTAGACTTACTTTCGGGATTTGCAGCTGTAGACCTGTGTTGTAAGACTAATGCAGAAGTTTAGAACTTCAGTTGGATGTGAATTGCTAGCATCTTGGTACTTGGCTCTTATAATCTTACCAATTCAGCTGTCTTGGCCATTGACAGTCTCTTTCTGGTATCATACTTCAACTCAGGCACCTTCGATTGTCGCCTGTCGGTGTCCAGTGCTTATGTATGACCTTAATTTGGTCTATATGTTATGCATGCTGAAAACCTGCTTATGCTACTGAATTCCTTACAGGAAGCCACGGAAGGCTTGAATTAAAAGACTGGCATTCCGGAGAGGTTAATATAAGCTTTTTACCAATAAGCATATACGAGTAGTCGATTTCTTTGTATGATATCATTACGTTTAAGACCGTGGTTCATCTTCATTTCTCAAAGTGTAGTTTAAACATTCAAAGCGAAAAATCGACTGATTGTTATTACTAAATGCTAATCCTAAAGTCAAGGTGAAAACTTGCTCTTTGATAAGGAAAAAAAAAATCGGAAATGTGACCTTTTTTTTGTCATTTTTAGGTTCTGTCGTTTTTTACTTGCCATTTCTCATAAACCTAACACAAATACGCCTTCATATTGTCAAATTGCAGGCTTTGTTTGTTGGTAGGTCATACATTTTGCATTGCATTATTCAAATGAGAGGAACATGGTAAATAGAGAGATTGAAGTCAAATATGATTTGAATGTATTATTTTACTTTTGTCAACAACATTGTGTTTATCAAGTGAATTAAATTGGTTTTTTTTTTTTTTTTTTTTTGGTACAAAGTGAATTAAATTGGTGCATGCATGGAAATTAAAGGCAAGACATATGCATGAAACTCATACGATCAAAGGAATACGTACATGATAAATGAATGACCAAAGGCCCAAAACAAATGTTATAGAGTTAATGACAATGGTTGAATTTATCATTTCCCTTCCAATTCTCAAGGTTCATATAAAATCCAAATATTTAGGTCATTAGTGCATGAACTTTAAGCTAACTTGTTACAATGCATACTAAGATTAAAAAAAAAATCTGACCAATTTTGACCACCTAATTATACTACCTGATCGTGCGAAACATGAGATGCTATCTAATATGTAGTAATAATGTATCAAAAAAAATTCACGTAGTTAATGGTATGTATCGATATACATTTAGTACGTGATATGCAAACTAATCCGAGGAGATAGCTATAGGGAAGGATATCTACAATTACCATACATATAATATGAACATCAGAACATGTATATACATTACATACTGTTAGGATATCGCATAAACTATGTACGTAGTGTAGTATAGGAGCTACTGAATCCTTTGAATTAAATTTGAGATGTAATTAACTTTCCATAAGAACATTATACGCAAGATAATAACATTATTACATACTAAAAGGTTGTATAAATTGAGCATGAAACTACTGGCTTGGGCATATTCACACTCTTCTTAAAACAAAAGCTAACACGAAGTACACTCTAAAAATATGGTGATGACCGGTAGATTCGTTCAAACCATTTTGTTCCTAATCTGTTCCTAATCTTTGTTATTTGCCTTGTGAATTGTGAGTTTATCGTAATCTGAGTTCATTTTTAAATGTATTTTTTATCATTATGTCGCATGTTTAATTTACACGATCTAGTAGTTCTTATCCTTTGACAGGCCAGACTATTTACACGTGCAGACGGTGCCGTCGCACATGGCCTCACTTCTGTGGGGCCTCATAAATATAGTTTTTGCAAGTATGAATCATAATAAGCATCACAGATCAGCGGTACTTGGTTTTCAATCTGTCAACTACGCCATCGAGGATGACGTAGGCCGCATAAATAAGGTAGGGAACAAACCAGAGAAAAGAACGTCAGCATACAGGCTGAGTAAGAAATTACAAATCACAAGGTAATAGAAGATACGCGCCTTGAGGTGCGTAGCTAACAAATAACAAACGAAAGTTACATCAGTAAAGACAGAGAGTCAGAAGATCAGTGCGACAACCATCATA
>JBBYHQ010036018.1:0-32985 GCA_038382645.1 Spergularia azorica | reverse complement strand
TTGGTCCTTCGATAATTGATCTTCAACCCTTGCTGATGTGTTGTGCTCCACAGCTTCAACACCCATCTTAGATCCTGGTGGACCACGAGTAAATTTAACAGCTGGGGATTCCAGAGTTGCAGGCTTAGAATATTCGCCATGGTCCTGAAACGAACTTGGGTCAGACCGTGCACCAACTTTACAGATACTTTAAAATGAATATAATTCGACATAACTGCTGTGACCATGCCTCCAATATCAAAATAATACCTTATATCATAAAACTTAGTTTCTATCTATCAATCTTGCACTTAGATAAAATGGAATTTAAAAAAAAAAAAAAAGGCAATATTTTCCAGGCCTCTTTAACACCGTAAAAAGAACATGAGGATATATCCAAAATGCACTAACAAAGTAACAATTACCAACTATCTTTGACAGCCAAAAAAATCATTTCCTTCTTGTACATTTTGTGTTAATTATTTAACCATTGCATCAAGACAAGAAGACAACCTTTGATTTCCCAAGATATCCTTTCTGTCCTGACTGCGCCGGGGTGCCCTCCAAGGGGTTCAAATGTATTGCAGCTTCTTTGCTAACATCCTTATTGGGTGAAGCCAGAGCACTTATATCAGAATGTTCAGAAGACTCGAAATGGGGTTTCGATTGCACCGAAGAGCTATCAGAATTCGCTTTCAATTCCCTACTCATGACAACAGCTTCTGTAGCTGGCCCTGAGACTTTAGAGGACTCGGCTTTCTCAATGCCCCTGACGCTACCCCTCTCTTCTGCAGAAGCACCAGCTGCTTTAACAGTCACTGGAGTTGAAGCTGAGAGTGAGTGTGTATAAGGCCTAACATGAGGAGCACTACAAACAGAAGCCAGATTAGATGACTCCGGGCGGCCAGGCATAGAAGCTGTGCCCATGCTGACGGATAAAGAAGTGGAGGCAGCCTGGTTAACGTACGGCACAGCTGGTGGTAGCACTTGGGCAGAATAGTTCAGCCTAGGAGCTAAAGAGCTACCAGCAAGAGGAATAGAAGTTGGTTGTTGAATAAATGGAGAGCCTGGGGTGTACGAATTGGAATAAAAGCCACCAGGACGTGCAGCTGTGTAAGGCGGATGAGATTGGGATTGAAGATGACCCACATGGTTCACCCTAGATCCAAGGGAACCACCATTCTTCTCGTCTAGTCTCAGCTCCTCATGGGTGTCTGGATGAGTTATCTTGACCGTTCTCCGGGCACTGTTAAATTTTCCAGCCTGCTGATTAAACTGAGGTGACATGTTCATTCCTAAATTTAATGGTTGATGTGGGAGTTGGTTGCCCATCTGGGGATTGAACCCAAAACTCTGACCTTGATGGATAATTCCTTGATTTGGCATGAGATGATGCTGAAGACCAGGCCCAAAGACTTGCTGCTGAACTTGAGTTGGATTTCCCATAGGTAATGGTATCTGCATTGGCATTTGATGGGAGTTAGCTCGCATGGCTTGAGACTGGATTTGTGCGTTGGGCCCACCAAACTGCATGTGGCCAGTAGGTTGGGTATATTGCATAGGCATAGAAATCCCTGCCACAGGAAGAGTAGCAGGCTTCTGAGTTTGAATAGGAGGAGGGGCAGGAGCAGATGTCACTGGCACATCTCTAGTGACCTTTGTGACTGTGTGAGGCTCTTGGGAACTCGGATGCTCGGCAGGACCTTCCAAAACCGACATCTGCTGCTTTGGGGCAGAACTTACATGATTTGTAGGTGACACCCTTGAAGCCGAACGAAGAGCCTGCATGGCAAAAAAAAGTCCATAAAAACCATCAGCACAAATCCAAAATTACTTCGGCAAAATACAAGATGCCAAGTAAAGAAAACTTCGGTGTTCTTTACATTACTATACCAGCACAAACTGGAAAATCTGTCAACCTCTTCTTGACAGGCATAATATTTTAAAGTCATCACAACAACATTATACCAACACCTCTTAGGAAACCCCACCGTAGGTTGTGAAGGTTACTCGAATATATAGAATCCTATCCCTACCTTCTAATAGCCCCTAGATTGAAGAGATATAAACCATTGTCTCTCTTGAAGGACGTAACAATTAACAACTGATGGTGAATTTAAGTGTTCTGTTTAAATAATCTCCAGCTGTGTCATGTCAAATATTAACTTCTCCTTTAACTTCTATTAGTACTGATTGTGTACTACCAGATGAGAAAGTAACTATGACAATATCAGTGTATACCACTTCAACAACAACAAACATTACCCTAGTGCCTCAATGGCGAGGCAAGGGAGGTCATATATCCTACAATGGAAACATAGAAGGCTGTTTCCAGATAAAAAAAATGAAAACTGCCTGGAGAACACCAACCAACTGCTACTTCACAAAACGAGAAGTGCAGACGCTTTTGAGAGCCATATTGCTATAGTTTATTCCATTAAGTTCCATAACCAACGAATAGTGACTCTTTGGCACCCCTAGCCTGAATTCTTTCAACAGTACTACAAAATTCAGATATAAGAATATTGCCACAAATATGGAGCAGAACAAATGACACAAAAGACCTGATCACGCTGTTGCTCATCCATATTTGGTGGAGCTGAGCTGGTTCTTGCTGGTACCTACAGATAAACACAAAGAAAGGTTCAGCACCGGTGTGTAAACCACATAAAGCCCCTAAGTTAGGTGGGCACAGCTTTAGTCCAAATTAGAGGAAAGCCCCATACCTGCATGACATTCATATAACCGGCATTTATGGATCCAAATTGGAAGGGAAAGCCTTTGCCTCGATCTCCTGAGGATGTTCAAGGAAGATCAAGGCATGAGAAGAATGTAATAACTAACAATTCATACAGTGAGCGTAGAGAAAAGTCAGGCTGTCTGCCTGTGAGGCTTCCACAACCGCAAGAGAAGAAGAAACAATTCAGTGAAAAATTACCTTTAGAAGGGGTAGCAGGCAAGGTGGAGACTGAAGTCATGGAGGACGTCTGAGAAGACGGAGCCTTTGCAACGGCTTGACTGCTCTTTTGGCCTGAAGTATCAGGTGGCTTGGTGACGACAGCTGGAGCTGGTTTGTCAGACACTACTAAAAAATCAATATCTTTTTAAATAACTAACGTGATACTGAGATATGTTTTACACAATCAACAGACATGAAAGTATCTAAAATCATCATAATAGGCTCAGAAGAAAAATCAAATTACAGACAACTCCGGTACCAACAGCAAGCCTACCCGATACTGTAGATTGTACATGACTGCCATTCTCTACAGGTCGAGCCCTGGTCGCCTGATTAGAGTCTGACAATGAGTTTACAGTACCCGACTCTCCTTTTGAATTCCCAACTTGTGCATTATTTGGCTTCTTAGGGCTAAACCCACAAAACAAAACAGAGAATACAATAAATCAATCACAGCAAACGTTTCATTACTGTCACTGCCAGGAAATCGAACATTGCATGCAAATAATCTATCCCCTTGAAGGCTTACACAAATGGGATGTCATGCCAGAAAATTAAGCAGATGACAGGGAAAACAAATTTCGAAAATAAAGAATTATACCTGCGATTGGTAGGAGAGTTGGAATAGGGTGGAGATGCGGTGCCGTTACCGGTGCCGCTGACGCCGGACAGAGGACGCTGTTGGTAACCAGAGCTGTTATTATGTCTAACACCACCAACAACACCTGTTTTTCTGTACTGTAACTCCTTATTGCCTCTTATTTGATATTGGGACATATATTCTTACTAACCCTTCATAAGAAACAAAATCATTTATCATAATCAATACTCACATACAAAAACAAGAGAAGTCATTACCCCAGCACCTTAAAGGATCCCGCAATAGAGCAGGGTAAAGGGGGTCGGATGTACGCAAGCCTTACCTCTATAAGAAGATAAAGAGACTACGCACGGAGGACCCAAAATCACACAAATAGTCAAATAAAAAAAATCAACCCTAATTCATGAACTACAACACAAAATTCCCAGATTTAAAAAAAAAAAAAAAATCTAATCTTTTTTACCTCTCTATATCATCATAGTCAAAACATTCAAACCCCAAATTTACGGCATACGTAGATAACAATTGAAATAATCAAACAATCATAATCATCAATAACCAACAATCATATTCATATATTCAAAAAACAAAAGAATAATTCATCAAGATGAAAACTTCAAAAGGAAGCTAATTATTCCAATAATTCAATAACAACATGCAAACACACAATAATAATCAATACCCAGATACCAAAATCATAACTTTATCAATACCCAGATATCAAAATCCAATCTTTATACACATATATTCATCAAAATCAAAACTATCAACCAAAAAACGATCAAGTAATCAAAATTTCATCAGAAACTTCAAAAGGAAGCTAATTATTACAACAATCCAATTATAACATGCCCAGACACCAAAATCAAAACTTTATACACATATATTCATCAAAATCAAAACTTTCAACCAAAAAACGACCTAATAATCAAAATTTCATCAGTAAAAGAGGAATCATCATTACCTGAAAGAGTGAAGAAGTGAGGGAAGAGAGAGAGAGAGGGAGGAAGAGAGAGAAAGTGAAGGGAGTTAGTTGCAGAGAATGGCGGGAACGACCATGGCGAAACGAGGGAGTATAGAGAGAGAAAGGTGGGTTTTTGTGTTGTTTGTTTGTTGTTTGAGAGAGAAAGGAAGAGAGAGAGAGTGTGATGTTGAGGTGGTGTGTTGAAGAAGAAAGAGCAAAAGTAGGGGCAAAAGTGAGAGAGAGTCAATAGGCGAGGTTTTCTTCTCTTATAAGAGGAGAGAGAAAGTGATGTCATGTGCCACAGGAGTGACGTTATACCCTACGACTTGGGAAAATCTCAGTCGTATGTTTTATTTGCTTCCTAGTTTGATGACACCGACCTATTAAAGCTTCCTTTTGGGAGAAACGTGCCTTTTTATTGTGTAGCGTGTGCCTTTATACGGGCCGTTTTCGTAGTCGTATGAAACCGTCTCACGCTCTCATTACGACCTAATTACTGTTGACTCAGCTCGATTTAATTTAATTTTGTTAGTTCGATTACATTAATCCAATCTATGTTACGTTGCGACTATTACGTTTGGATTTTGTTCATGTCAATTAAGAACTAATTTAGTTGAAATCTAGTAGGCTTTTGTGTTATGTAACACCTCTCCACCCGCCGTTTTACAGGCCGTATGAGACCATCTCATTATGTCCTAATGATCGTCAGTTCAGCTCGATTCAGCTCAGTTATGTTAGTTGGATTATTCTTTGAGGGAATGGATTATTCCAATTTATGTTAAATTCTGTTAACGCCAATCCAATTATGAATAGAATTGATAGTTTAATTTAGTTGAGATCTAATACATCGGTCTACATTGGTGCACTGAAATTCAGATCATATCGGTTTATTCAAACCTTGTCTCATGTATTATAATATAATATTTCGAGTAGACTCCAAGTTGGTGATATGAAACGCTTGAAAGCTTAGAATGGTCAATAACGTGTTGAACATATGTGCGTAGTCCATACTCGACCTACGATACATCGGAATTTGATAGGATCATCGGAAAATGTTCTAGTTTTTTTTAACTTATATCAAATCTTGCACATTTAGTTTTGGATCCCCCCCCCACCCCAAAAAAAGAAAAAGAAAAAAAGACCTCTTCTGATGATGCAAATAGGGGCTTATGGTCCAACTTCGACTCACTGATCCAGACTTCAGAAGTACTAGTTTGCATGCATGTGCCACGCCCGGGCTATGTATTTATATTGTTTATACTCGTTTTATAAGAAAAATGTTGGCTTATATTTGTTCTAATAAATTACCATAATGAATATTTTCCATAAATTAGCTAATACTATACTACTCTATGATAATTTATTACCATATCCTAACCGATACTTGTATTTAATGCTATTTTTATGCTCTATCCAATTAATGAATGTCAAGTGTCCTCCTAGGAAAGATTTGGTTTCAGGTTTTAATATATAGTATTAGATTAGATAGAAAATAAGAGATTCAACTTTAGTAAATTGTCACTGAGCTGCAGACTGGCTAGCGGCTTTTGGGCACTCTATCCCTAATTCTCGGGATGGTGCCCACCCTACTTTGTGGTTAGGTTCGGATTTTAGTGATGTAATCTTAAGTGATAAGTTAGGAGACACCCTGGCTAGAAGGGTGACCTGACTTATCTTCTCGCTTTCTGTACGTTTACCTTTTTTTTTTTTTTTTTTTTTTTTAAAAAAATTGTCACTGAGCAATGTACCAGCTTTATTTATGTTCAAGTGCGTCTTATATGATCATATTTAAAAAGCTGGATACAATTTTATGTAAACTGACTCATAAATAAATGATCAATGACGCCAATTCTACCCACAACAATACAACATAAACCTTCAGGTGGCGCCACATCTCATCAACTTCAACCATACGAGTATATCAAGCATTAGTACTAGGAGCAATTTCACGCCTCGTATCAAACACTCTAATCATGCAATAACAAGCTGAATTATATTTCAAGCCCGATTGTCTCCACCATTTGTATTGTACAAACCAACATTCGCCATATTTACAGAGTGTACTTCCCAAAGGAGTACCTTACGGTTTATTTGCTCTATAGGCCAATAGATGAATAGTCATGCCTAAACAAGCTCTCACAATGGGTAAAGTACCATGTACAATAAATCAGGTGGCTCTAAATACAAATGTAGATCCGAAACACAACAAAAGAATGGTGCATCAACTCCATGCTACATAGCAAGTGAGATGCAGAAATGCAATTGACCTGGGAAAGGTAACTATAAAACTCGACAAGAACAAACACAGTCGATATCTAAGCTTGATAGAGAGAACCTTATAAAGAGAAGGGTTTTTGGTACACGTCAAATGGCTCGCAAGCAGTCAACTGTGGTTCCTGTAGATAAACAACACCAGTAATAGATCAGAGATGAATTTAATTTGTAGGAATAAGAGTCACCCAAGACTATGAATTCAGTATAAAATGGTTCAGACCCTTTCAGATGAATTAACAAATACCAACAGGAAAAGGCCCAAAAAAAAGAGCTCTTTCTGCCACTTTAGATGTTTTCAATTTTGTTTCGACATGTGCTACTGTGTTCATCCCTTTACTTAGGTGAGCTACTGTGTTCATTCTATCCTATCTTCAAGGCTATTCTTACACTAACACATGACTTGTCAGAGGCGTCCGACCTTAAGTCCATCAGTCCGAGTCACTGGAAGTCTCAGAGGATGTATACCCGGCTCACTAATTGTTATACTCGTATACGAAATCTAAGCATAAGGGAGACATAAGAGTGAAATCGTTTCCTAGGCGATGGAATTCAGCAACATTTCTGCTCATCGTTTGACGATGTGAAATCTAGGGACATTACATCCTGCGGACCGATGTAATCAGTTAATTAGGTCCTACTGTGAGGACATGCTAAAATGTAATGGTAGTCACTCCAATATATCAAGGACTTTCATCATTTATCTATTCAGTAAACAACAAAAAAAAGTAAATCTACAGATTACCAGCACGAAACCTCAAGCTATTGTTAGATGTTTGTTGGGTATCTAATGGGTATCAAAACAGCCACAGAGAAAAGTGTAACACAAAAGTACAAAACAGTTAGCAGCATGAAAGTAGTACCTGTGACAGTCCCCCACTCGCGCTACCTCCATCCACCAACATAGTCAAAAGTGATGTAACAATTCCTCCTCCTAAACCTCCACCAATACCACCTCCACCTCCACCCCCACCCACGCTACGCAGAGCTGAACGCATGGAAGTTAGCATGCTACCATAAGTGCTTGCTTGTCCTCGCTCGATAGCTTGAATGAAACAGAAAGTCATTGCCCCTGTTGAAGTAATCTTAGACAGAGCCTGCACAAGGAAAAAAAAACTTTTGAATGTGATGTTACCAAGTCAACCGAAGTTTGGAAAAGATGAAGAGAACATCAAGGTCGCTCTTACAGCTGTATCTGCCGAAGTTTGGTTATCATCGCAACCACTAAAGGAGATGACTTCTCCACCATTCGAGCCTTTCCATATGCCTGACCGAGGACGATGATCTTCCCAGACATACTGCCCACTACTGCTTGAAAGAAACAAAATTTTGAGCAAGACTAAATATTGCAACACAGTAAAGCAAAAGAAAGAAGATAGAGCAAAGACACTTCGACACAACTTCGCAAATCTTATCATAAATTTCTAAATCCAAAATCCATTCTGTGACCACCGTTTGCCCATCAAACAGCCATCATTACTAGCAACTGGATGGCATGCATTGAAAGCATAATTGTGGAATCAAATCTAACCTGCTCATTCTGCAAAGAAATGGTAAATCAAGCACTGTGCCACTGTGACATGCATCTACTATTGCATGAAGCTTAACCCCACGTGGAAGAGGTCTAACAATAGAAGCATTTATTTCATCGTCAACAATCATTCCTTGAGTTTCAAAGTCCAAAGGGCATATAGTTTCGTCATATCCATCAATTTCATCCCCATTATAATTCCTTTGTCGAGAACCATGGCCAGAATAGTGAAAGACCAGAGAATCCCCTGGTTGACAGCCATTTACAAGCCAGTACAGTGCCATTCGTATGTTGTGTTTGTTGGGAATCCTGTATGGATCAGTTTCCTCTTCTGGATGTACAAAGAACAAGCTCGGTATTAATAGATCTGAGATACCTTCTCACACAGTTAAAATTACAGTTGATATGCAAAAAAGCTTAAACCCAGAATGACACCTTCAATTTTAAACCATTGGCAATTAACTAAAAGAATTTGTTCTACACAGAAGACAATTTTTTCATCAGCAAACAACGAAAAGATGCAGGGTACTGGAGGTTCACCCATCTTAACTTGATTGTTTAGTTAATGACTTGGTTTCACTTCACCAATACAGTATATTGCTTCCAAGTTTCTTTTTGTACCATCCATGTGTAACGTTTACTATTTCCTCCATTTTTAACTTTTGCAGAGCAGAAATCAAAATTCTAAAACTTCCTTATGCAAAATTCTCATAACCTTTGATTCATGGTAGTTGATAGTGGTTGATGTAGGATTATAAAACTTTAATAACTAATTCAAACCAACCAAGTGAATATGAACAGATAAGAAGCTTTTTCTAATTTAGGATATCTAACAGGAAATTTCCAGCAGCCATGGAATGAAATCCATGACATATGTCACAAATAAACTAGGACAAATTAAGATATCATGATGCCCAAAGTCATTACAGCAAGAGCCGCACAAACAGGGAAAAAACTCAACAAAGAAACCTTCGAACACCACTCTAGAACAAATTATCCCGCATCTAAACACTTCCCAAGTTCCACCACTATTATTGCAAATAAACGAAAGTGAAGAATTAATAGGGACACGAGATCTAACGACGCACAATTGGTAGGTACATAAGTTCAGTGGTAATTAGATATAAGAGTACCATTAGTACACTCTAGGACGAATACTTACTGCTTAGAAATGAAATTTACAATCGATATAGTATGGCAAGAAACCGAGTTATTTTAAAGGAATACCCATGCTCAATACGATGGACTAGCTTACAGAACCTTTCATTTATATCAAATAATAAAAAGTCTCCTCCTTTCTGCAACATCTAAGCACTAGCAGTCTCCAAGCTGATAGGAAACTGATGTAATGCATCCATACGCTTTTCCCTGTCATTCCCTCTATGTATGATACCCACAAATCAAGCTAGCCCGACGTGGGCATGGCACCTCTTACCCTCTCAAGAAAATATCATCAGGCCACAACCTAACTTCAACTATCAGTCATATAGTCAGCAATGCTATTATCAGAGGCACATTCCCTATAGTATGATAAAGCATAGCACAAATCCATAACCTTTAGTGAATAGCCATCGTTAGGAACTTTTCTCGTCCTACATGCCTAGGTAGCATTAACTTCAAACCCACTATCGACTCACAAACCCCATACCTGCCATTCTACATAAGCTTCGGCTCTAGTACAATAAAGCCGAAACTCAAACAATACTCGAACAAAATCCTAACCAAGCCAGCCCTTTGTCTCACTCTATAGTCTATACTTGTCATTTACCAAAAAGCTTGAGTCTTGCCTATATCAACATCATTGTCAATACCAAGTTGGACAAACTAGCTAGATATATGATCAACAATGATGTTTATTCATCAACGTACCGCTAAATCGAAAAATCTTCCACAAAATTCATTAATTCAACAAGGGATCACTACCCAATTCCAGAATTACTCAATTAACATAATGATTAATCACTTCCTAATACAAAATTAAACAATTTTGAATGATCAAATTACAAAATAGTCAACTAAAGAACAAATAATCAGACAACATAAACCCTAATCCTAAATTAATAAATAAAATAAATAAAAAAAAAGAGGAGAGAGAAAAGAGGGAATACCAGTGAGCATGAGGATGGAATCCGAGGGGAAATGGAACTTATTAATCAACAAATAACGCATACACTTAGCGTCATTAATACACCCCTTCAACTCATGCCTGGAGAATTTATACGATATACCGCAAATCACGGCCTTTTTACGGCCGTGAGGACTAGGCGGTGGTCCAGGCGGCGCGTGCGCATAAGGGGAAGGTACAGGCGCGTGCGAGTCGATGGAAGAATGATGCGGAGGAGGAGGGGCGGCGCGTGGATCGGCGAGTTGGGTGACAGCTTGGCAGACGGCGCAGCGGATGGCGGGTGCGCCGGGTGGGAGCTGGAGAGGGGTCCGGCAGTTTGAGCAGTTTACTAGCATCATCATCGTGGCGGGTGGGGCGGGTAGCGTCACGTACAAGCTTGATCAGAAAATAATTGATGATGGATTGGGGGAAGAAAGATGAAGGATGATCGGGGTAGCTCCGTTGCCAGGTAGGAGAGAGATTGAGTGGAAATTGAATTTGTGGGATTTTGAGTTTTTGACTGACTAATAATTTTCTTGATCCAATTTTGCCGCGTTAATAATATTCTTTTCAATTCAACACTTGATCATGGTTCACCTTGATCAAATCAAGTAAGGAACAAAAAAAAAAAAAACAAATAACAAAACAATTTAGTTCTTAATTTAATTGTGGGAGGCTAATATTATGAGTATTTGTTGTGAGTTAATCGGAATGCGAGTACCAAAAAAAAAAAAATCGGAATGTTACCAAGTGTAGCGGTAGCCGTACTAGGCTTAGCCTCGTCAATCGTAACGATGAACACAATTCTAATTCTATCAAGTATCAAATAAATCGGATATCAATCTTATCGATCAGAGTTCCAAAGACACATCCTTTAAGATGAATTTAGGTTGGCTTGTAAAGATGGGTTGACTAATGGCCTAATGTTCCCTTTTAGTCTTCACTAGGAATACATCGATATCTCGTTTTATATTACTCCCTTCAGTCTAGTGAACTGTTGGACTTTCAATTTTGCACTAAAACCAATGAAAAGTGGGGAGACGTGGGGATAGGATAATACACTAACGCGACTATAAAGGTTTAGGTCAACCAAGTGCTTGTTCCGTTTCTATAATTGTTTGTGGAAAGGTAAGAAAGAGAAACTTGTCAACAGGGGTAATGGTAGAAGTACTTCTATGTATTGTTTGGATTAGGGGAGAGCAAAACTCGGTCCTGGACCGGGTCCGGTCCCTGGTCCAATTTTTTCTGAGCCTCAGTCCTCGGTCCTGTTCTGGACCGATGCTCACCGCTAGTTTGGATACCCTCAGTTTCTATAGGAATTTTTGGTTTTTGTTGCAGTTGTTTGGATGACATACCCTTGGAATTTCTATTTTACATAGACCATGGGAACTTTTGTACACAACCCCCCTGTTAATTCACAATTTTGGTACATTTCCCATGCTACATAACAAAGTAAATTACGTTTGTACCCTTAAAAATCATGTATACCAACATATTATAAAGGGTAAGATAGACATTGAGTTATTAACATGGGAAAGTATGATAATCCAAACAACGCATGAGATTTTTAATTTCAAATAATTCTAAATTCCTACATGGGAATTAAATTCCAAAAAAAAAAAAAATTAGAACTTCTCATATGAACTGAATTTTCATGCTATCCAAACGAGTACCTAGTGACCTAGTGTCTGAGAAACACAAAACAACGTTTATATTGCCCAGCAGCTGAGAAGAGAAACACAACTTTGGCCCTTTATGGGCTTTCTCCTTATAAATTTCAAAGCCATGAACACTTTTCAACTACATTGGTTAAGTTTACAATAACCTCGTGGCAGCTGGATGCCAAAAAACATCGCATGCTCGACGTTTGCCTCGATAGTTAAAAGTTTACAACTAGACGAATGTTCATGTTAAATTTTAGACGGTGAAATTTGAGATAACATACACAAGTCATTCGTAAGAGTGCCAGACTTACTTATACTAGGTACCTTTCCACTAAGTGATTCGATGCCAATGACGTCGTAGTATTCATCTAAACAATAACTTTTCCATCTACTTTAATTATAGGCATACTATATAAGCAAATCGTAGCTTAACAAGGACAATTAAACAACCTCTGGAATTTTATTTCTACCCAACACCTTTGTAATTCAAAATTCATCTAACTTATCACGGCAATCGACTCAAACCAACATCGACTTAACTTGACAATCACCTCAAAATCTTATCTTATCATTATTTCTCTTCTTTTTATGACACTACTAGTAATACTCCATTTATTTTTTACTAAACTCTTTTTTTTTTTTTTTATTCCATTTATTTTCACTGTCAATATTATTTGTGGAATAAAAAAGAAAAAGATAAAAAAAAAAATGCGGAAATGTAAAGACATTGGGCCGAGAAGACGGGCCAAACAAAACATGGAAAATAACAAAACCCTAACAAAAAAGCCCAAAACTAAATCCGAGCCCAAAGAACTAAACCCTAGGTTTATATAAATTCCATATAAAACCCTAATACAACCTCCATACTCCTTTCTCCTTTGCATTTCTCTCTCATCTTCAACCCCCCCCTTCGGCCGCCGTCGAAACAACCACACCCCTCGAAATGGTACTTTCTCTCTCATCTCTCCTTCATTTCTCTTCGTCTTCACCATTCGATTGCGTATTCTGTACTCTATTTCGTTTTAATCTCTCATGAATCTTCTTGATGAAGTTATTATGTGATTCTCGCTTTGTTTTTTTGATGTGACTTTTTTTAATTTATGGTATGGTTGATTATTTAGCGATTATTTTACCTGATTATGTCTTGTTCATGATTTGATTGATGTCGTTTTCGTTTAATGTTTTGATTGAATCTGGACGAATTTAAGGTTTTTACTACCAATTAGTTTTTCCGTACTGTTGATTCATGATATATGGGGAAATTTATTGGTTTCGGTGTTGATGTTGTAGCTTGTTGAATACGCTTGATTTACATCTAGGTCAGGATAGTAGAATGTATGGATGACGTTTGTCAAGTATAGATTTTGATGAGATTTTTTGTGGTAGCGTCAACCTGACGTATTAGCTCGAAATATTTTGATTTTAGAAATAAAGAGATGATTAGGTTTTAGTAATGTTTGCGTTTGATATAAAAGGTCATCGATTTATCTTTGATTGAGTGGAATTTTGCCTGATACACAGACATTGCCTAATTTTAGGGTTGTTTTGTCGATTTTTTGGGTAATTTTGCATCTTAGAAGATGAAATATTCATGCTTAATGATGTCTATCTTGTCCTTTGACATAAAAGCTTATAGGATAGTTTGTATCAGTTTTTTTTTTTTTTTTTTTTTGTAGTATTAGTGTGGTTTGTATGAATATCGTCTTTATTTTGGCATTGCTTAGGTTTACGGTTGCTCGGTTTAAATATTCATGTCTATCTTGTACCTTGTATCGTAAAGGACACAAGACTTAGAGGACAGTTTTAATCGGTTTTGTAATAGTCGTGGGAAATTTGGAGGCATGCATATATAAGATGCATGCTATAATAAGTATAATAGTAACGTGTTTTGTCAAGCGTTGTAGACACTAATGGTGTGTATGAAATCTGTTGTGGTTTCTAACTTTTGATCCATCAGTATGGATATGATGTTTGTGAATCCCTTTGTGCGATCACTTCTGATTGTTTTTACTGTGATTGTTTATTTGCAGGCCAAGAGAACCAAGAAGGTAGGAATTGTCGGGAAATACGGTGAGTTCTCATTGTTGAATGTAGTCTTCTAATCAATATCCTGTGACTGCTTTCTGATGTTAAATTTTTGATCCATGAGTTTTTGTAATATACAAACTGGGTTGGTCTAATTATATGACGCACATCAGCACATCAGCATATGAATTTGTTGTATGATTGTAGTTGGAATATGCATCTATGTTAGAAGTTCTGATTGCTTGCATGGTTTAAACTGAAAAGTCTTGTATGGTTAAAGACTTGATGATAGTAGATTTGTATGTTTTTTCATTTGCAGTGGGTTATTTTATGGTTTGATTGGTTTGGATTTGTTCATTTAGTAATTTCGAGCAAGCACTAACTGTAAGCTGTGCAGGTACCCGTTATGGAGCCAGTCTTCGTAAGCAGATCAAGAAGATGGAAGTGTCCCAGCACAGCAAGTACTTCTGTGAGTTCTGCGGAAAGGTACTGCTTCTCTTCTGTATGTAGTTTCATTTGGCTTCCATACCCCATTGTGTTTAATTTCTGACATTCGTATCGTTAATGTTGCAGTACGCCGTGAAGAGACAGGCAGTTGGAATTTGGGGATGCAAGGACTGTGGAAAGGTCAAGGCTGGTGGCGCTTACACTTTGAAGTAATGCTCTGTTCCTTTTGTAGTTTCGTGAACTTGTAATTTTACTTAGATTAGTAAGTTATGAGGTATGGTTCCCTTATACTAACCCTCTCTGTTCTTATGTTGCAGCACCGCCAGTGCAGTGACAGTCAGGAGTACCATCAGGCGTTTGAGGGAGCAGACAGAGTCATAGATTATCATAGCTCGTATTTCCATCAAACAAGTAGAGTTTTTGTACTATGGTTAACGAAACTTGTACGTTTGATTATCCTTTTGAACCTCTGGAAGGGATTTTGTTTGCTAGAAGTTTAAATCATTCGACTCGGATTTAATGGCCTCCGTATTTATTTCAATCCAGTTTGAAGTTTGGTGGTTTATCGATCTACATTGGCCGCTAGTTGGAATTGGTGTTGTGCTGCCATTGTGGTTAGCCTATAAGTTGTGTTGATTCTTTGTGTTCTGTGAACCTTTTATGGTTCAACTTATGTCAACAACACGAGCCTAGTTCTATGTTGATAAGTCGAGAACCTATTGGCCACTGGTTGAATTACTGCCTAAGGGTCCTGCAAGTGTTGCCATGTTTGCTCTGATTCCTTGAAAGGAAAGGAAGCGCTAAAATGCTCGATAGTTTGAGTAGCTGTGTGCTATTATTCCCTCTTTGTTTGGGTAGTGTTTATTTCATACTGCCTCTGATTCTTTTGTTGTCTAAAATCTTATTTGGCTCTCGCGCTTTATAACAAAGCTCTAAAAATGAATTGGAACTATACTGCATACATCCATTTGTGCTGGAGAACTGAGATTAGGGCCAAATTTCCGAGCTAAGCTCTTTTAGTGTCAAAACGTGTGATTTGGCTTTGTCTCGCCTTCTTAAGTTCTAACCAAGCGTAAAGATTTCACCATATGTGATCTGTCCACTGCTGGTGATCAGAGATGCATGCCAAATTACCCTGCTACATACGAATTGACCAACTACTTCCATCATTTCATATTGTATCGATTCAAAGCAGTGCTGCAATCTAGACGGAGGAACAAAAGCATTGTTAATTTGTAAACCAGACAACAGCTATTCTGCTGCTAATCACGGAACACACGATCCAGCAGTGTTTCACTCTCTACTGCATTCGTGGATTGAAGACAAGTGAATACATGAGATGCTTCTAGATTTTCATTTCAAAGATAAATTCACAAGGATACAACACTGGCTGGATTAAGGTTTCTAACCTATGACCAGCTTCTATTACATAGGACTAAGCACATTTTTACACAGACTGAATCTAAAACCAAAACTAAGCGACCCATCTTCTCCCCTCAGTCGCAAACTAAAGAGGAAGCTACAAAATGGGTAGTAAACACAAGGATGTCAGCACCAGGAATGCTTTCCCATTCCAGTGATGTTTTGAACCCTCTCGAGGTGTGAAAGCAAAGTGCAAAAGCCGATTATAGAGTAAAATATGGATGTTATCAGTCTGAGAATGACTCACTGAACTGTATATCTCCCATTCTAGAATCACTGAGAAGTTAATGGTGACTCCGCAATGTGTGCTGTCATAGCATAGGAATTGGCATTTGGTCGTGCTTGGCGTCATGGTGCATTTGCTTCTGGACAGCTTTAACAGCTGCAACTCTGGCAGCATTGGCTGCTCGGTTAGCTGCAGCCACAGCTCTATTTACTCTCTCGTCAACCTTGGCGACATCATAGGCTTTCTCGGCAGCCCGTCTTGCTTCCTGAAGTACATTAAACAAAACCGAAAAACTGTCAGCTCAACAAGAAACAACTCGTAATTTCATCATCGAGCATTACTTTTTCACAACCTTAACTTGACTTGACAGGAGCAGTTCTGAAAGAAAAATGAGTTCTTTAATAAGGAACTTTCTCTAGCCCAAACCCCTCTCTGATTCATAAAAGCCCCCTGGGACAACCAGGAAAATGTTCTTTCTAAATATGGGCGCAAGACTGAAACATGTTTACTTATAGACCAGAGACTAACCCATCATACCATAAGCAGCAACAAACAAGCAAAACTAGAAACACGGGGAAACTTTCTCCGTGATATCAGAATGAGAGTTTTGGAACACATGAAGGGCCGGGCATAAGAGGCCGAAACTTGAAACTAGTAAAACATGAAACCGCAGCCAAACAGACACTCAAGGGTTTTCAATAGATAGTGATTCGAGAGGGAATAGTGAAATGTTCTCCGCTTTCCTTTGTTACAAATTAGAATTCCTATGACCCTGTAGACCACCCCTTCTCTGGCAAAGAACAGAAAGCAGGGTTCCAAACGGGTCCACAAAATAAAGATAGTTTGTACCTCGAGTCAGGCATATCACTCAGACTCTCACATCATCTGGATGCAACTGATCAAACCATTATTTCTACAAATATAGAGATTGTGGCCCTTCACTCACAAAGTTTAAAGAAAGAGAAAATTTGGTATAATTTAAGGAAAAATATAAATCCAGAAGTAGATCATACGAGCCATCAGCCATGTAACATAAGCGAGAGATACAAAGCTTAGACACAGAATTAACAACCCATGACAGGGAGAAAATGACAGCCCTGGTTATGCTTAACTAACTGTTTAGGCCTTAATGGATAGGAAAGATCTAGCAAGTACATAAAGTTACTCAAATGCCAACCATTCAGTAGAAGACTCATTCACGGTAACGAGTAATATCCTTGAAACCACATAACCCACAAGTCTAACTAATTAAGAAAAAGTCCAAAGCTAAGCTTCTGTAATCCAACTAATTAGCTTACCTGGACGGCATTAAGCACTTTAGAATGATTAACAGCAACAGGTGATACAGGAAATGTGGCACTTTGTGTACTAGGAACATCAAGTATTCCATTATTCCAGTGACCTGCTTGAGTTTCTCCACTTCTGAACGTGTACATCCCAAGCCCTTGCCTTCTACCTTCATGCCATGCTCCTTCGTATCTATGTGCATTTGCAAATTTATAAACCCCAAATCCATGCATTTTGTCGGCAAAGTATTCTCCAGAAAATGTGTCCCCATTCCTGAACAACAAGACAAGTAGATGGTCATATAAAAGTTGACATATTTAAGGGTATTTGCACAGAAATCACAACATCACTCCATTAAAGGACATCAACTTACACAATTTGTCGATCTCAAATAAAAAAAAAAAAAAAAACTAATACAATTTGTCAGCAAATTTTGTAGGAAAACCTCAACCCAAACCATAAAGCTGTAGAAACAATGGCTAAACATCACAGAAAGCTTTTCAGTAAATCTAGTGTTACTAGATTGTAGCTACTGTAGCACCAGCAGAAAATTAGAATCTTTCTTAAAGGTCATAAACTGAAAATTGAGCAGATATTTGCCATAAAACTCAGTGTTCTCATAACGCTCCTTCACAACTATTAATGATCTAACTACATGAGAGATCAGTAAGTCCACTGGTAAGGTCACAGCAACAGGTGAGTGATTCGTAACATCGTATGTAATGTATAGAGATAAAAAAAACTTTTAACTGTTGAACTGCAGAACAGCGTACACTAGTGCTTAGTTTTGTTTCCTGGCCATTTAAGAGGTAAAGCGGACAAGTATAAGCCCCCATAAATGTAGCAATTGAGCCCCTCCAACTCAGTAGTTTCTTGTCTTATAGTTACAAACTCACTAATACAGTAGTTTCAAACTATTGTACGAACAAAAGCCAGAAAAAAGCATAATTCAAGCAATACTGCGCTAGGTCACATTGTACACAGTGCTTACTCCAGTGCACTCATAATACAATTTTTCAGTACCGTGAAATCAATGACTAGAGGCCATATGCTCTTCTGGTCATAAAAACTTGCTAAATTTCAATGTTTCCTAGAGAAAGAGAAGACAAGTCTCTCATTATACAATTGAATTTCTTCAAAACTACCCACAAACAATAACATGGATTATGTCTGCAGGACATGTAGTTCTCCCATGTAAAACCAGTGCTCGCAATCTTACCAAATGAGTACTGATCTCTAGCTCCAAGTGAGTAGCGACGGCATGAGCTTTCAGCAAAACTCACACAAACTCCTAATCTCCTATCACTATTCAAGTCGCTATTAACTGACAAATGTTTCTTGAAAGCCATGTTTGTGCTTGACCACTATCTGCCAAAATTTTAGCTTCTACTAGCAGGGGCAGGGGTCTACTGGGAACAAGCTATATGTGATATAATCAGAGGCTTACGACAGTGTACATTTGACATGTCCTACCAACCTAAGACAGAACTCATGTAGAGCACTGGGGAAATGCTGCCGTCGAAGCTGACATCCTAATAAGGACACTCATTACAATATATCACACTATCTTGCACTAAACTTTGTATGTTTAATATACATTTTAACTCAGTCTGTCAAAAGGCAATTTAAGCTTTCATCATTACTATCCTATGTGCCATGATAGTTCTTTGATCTATTTTACGGCTTGGGATATTCTGTGATCAGAATGACATATTTACTGGGAATTTGAGAAGATCCCAATCTTCCTATTTTCCATAGCATGGTAACAAAACCTGTATCATATAACCATACAACTAAAACCATTCTGTCAACACAGTCTTCACCCTTATACATGGTGTTTACGATACTTAAGCAACCGGGGATGCATGTGTCTCTTTTGAATGCCCAAATCCACAACAACTCCCACATATTTGGTGAAATTTTTTCAAATTCCCCTCATTGCATAAACAAAAAAAAAAAAACAAAAAAAAAACAAAAAAAAACTAAATACAACACAGCCCTATTAAGAGTAGATCATGCTTGTTATAAATGCCTCCACTTAACAATCATGAAACCTTGAAAACCACCTAACAATCCTAATAATAAAGCATCAGGCCAAATGAGCAATCAACATGTATCAAGCATGACAAAACCACGAAGTAATCATCGACAAAGCGCATAAACAAATGATTGGAAAACAACAATACAGCATATACAACAAGCCAAATCCTCATAACTCATTAGATAGGCAAAACAAGAGCAAAATGCATGATAAAATCTTACCTAAAATGGTAGTGACCAAGCCCATGCTTAACACCCCATTTGAATTCGCCAACATAACGACTCCCATCCTCGCAAGTATGAATCCCACAACCATGGCTTTGTCCATTAGACCATTCACCAGCATACACATCTCCTGTATAAAACCTATACACACCAAAACCATGCCTAAGACCTTGCCTATATTGTCCACGATATCGACTACCTCGTGCCCATGTTTCTACACCATACCCATCATATTTCCCATCAACCCAATCCCCCTCATACCTCCCACTCATGTAATAATAATACACCCCACTTCCTGAACATTTCCCCTTGTGAAATTCCCCCTCATACACATCCCCATTGCTATAAACCTGCACCAAACACCCTGAACTCACCTTCTTCTCTACTTTCGGCCTCGACCCGATTGACCAAAACACAGGCAAAGGCCTAGACACCCCCCCTCCACCCCCCCTAGATTTCAGCTTTATCGGAAAATGAAACGAACGGTTCAAAAACACCCTAATCGATGGCAACCTAGGCAGTGCAAGATTAAGAGAAAACAAAAGGGCAGCTGAAAATGCAAATGCAGATAAAAAATCAAGGATAAAAGAGTGACTTGGATGTGAAACTAAAAAGTAAAAAAATGGCAAAGCAAGCAACAACAACAACCGTAAATGTACCCTTAGCCTACGCAAATGCCTCAACCTTCTAATCACCCTAAACGCTGCCGTTTTCGCCGTCGAAAACACTAACAACAAAGATGATGGACACCTTGAATAATACAACCGAAAAGCCTTCAATTTCGATGTGGGTGTTGCTGAAAATGGGTAGCTTGCTAAAGAAGTTGGCAAAGTTGGTGACTTTACCAAAGATGAAGGTGTTGGGTTCATCAATGGCCTCTTATGTGGAGTTGAATTTGACCCAATTGACCCAAAATTCTGCTCATTTTGAACGTGGGTAAGATTCAAAACTCTAGAATTAGGGTCAAATTGGGGGATTAGAGGTGGGTTTGATGCAAAATTATGGAGAAAAGGGTGATTATGATTGTGATTAGGGTGGTAATTAGGGTGTTTTTGGGTGATTAATGATGGAAATAAAAGGGGTGGACTTGGGTTAAAATCGGAAGAGATGCCACTGCTTTCTTTTCCGATCTGAACTTCAGATTTCTTCTGATGCATTTACATATGAAATCGACCCAGAAAAAAACTTAACTTATCATTCACTCAACAATTTTTTTTAATATAAAGTTTCAATCTTTATACCAAATTTAACACTAAAAATTCCCAAAATAAAAAATCCCACCCCTCTTTTTTATCGAATTGATATAAAGTTTCAATCTTTCGAAGTTTTCTCTCTCTTTTCTGTATTTTTTTCTTAGTTTATCTATCTATCTATATTTATCTTTCTGGGTTTTTTTTTTTTTTTTGGTTTGTGAACAATCTGAGGTTTGATGGATATGTCTGATAATAATAAAATTAAAATAATGATTATTTATAATTTATTTAATTTTAGGATAAAGTATTGAAAATGATATTAAATGAAATTATTGAATTTATATTTTATTTTATCTATTTGGAGGGGAAAGAGATGATGATTTCAGCGCTTTCTGCGTTCAGTTGATGGTAATTCTGGAGAGAGAAAATGTTTCAAATTGGCCAAAAAAGGATGTTGTGATTGCGGAATTGCCCCTGAGTTTTGTTGATATTTACGTGTTTTGCCATCTACTAACACCTGCCTGACACGTGCTACTTGAAGGTTAAGAAATGTTTTAATGTCTAGTTGATGACGTGGAGGATTTCGGGGTTTTGCTAGATTACAAGAGTTGATGATCTCTAGATTTGGGTTTTGGAGTCAGTAAGATTGTAAGAATTTTGTAATTTTTGTTACAACGTGTATTGGTAGTGGTTATGTGGAATTGTGGATTGTAGAGTGTAGAAACGATAAAATTTAAAGGTAACTTGCTATTTAAATTTGTACATTTTTAGGATTGCGTTTAGTATATAATTCGTGTGTTGCTTATATGTGATAAATTTGATCATCGATAGTGTACAGTCAAGTAGTCAACACATGACCCATGAGAAGTTGATGAGCAAACATCAATTGTGCACTAGTGATGATGGCTTAATTGGTGTCATGAAATAATTTATAAGAAGCGACTAATCCCGTCAGATCTTGATATGAGTAATTCTTAGAGGTACCACTTAAAGGATACATCTGGGTATAAATACATCGCTAAGAATTCCCGTGTAAAAGACAATAGTCACAACTTGAATCTAGTCTAATACTATAAGATCAAGAGCCTAATGGAAAGACCATAAGGTTAATCGAAAGGTTACATTTTGGGACAAAATTAACGTGGAGACAATCAGACATCATCATACGATAATTTTCTTGGATCAGTTCAAAATCGTGCGTGTTATTGACTGTTGCAAACTAATATATTAAGGATTCAACTGCAGATGATTCTTGTATCATTATCTTTGTTAATTAGACTAGCATTTTAGGACATTAGCAAGTCACACTCATGCTAATAATCAAAACCTACTATGGGTTAACACATTATTTTATGACGATTAGTAAGATAATATTATTTGACGAAATTAAAATTGAACTAAAAATCAAAATCGAGAAGAATTTAATTCCATGATCAGTGTTGTAAAGACGAAATGTAATGGACATATAATCGTATCCCAGAGTCAAACAAAGAATGACCTGTGTTATTGCCTGAGCAGACTCGGAGTTGGAACTTGGAACTCCACGCTCACCTGACACAGATTTGAGCAGCAAATTCTGCAGCATGCAACAGAACTCAATATACATGATGCACGATGCTGAACAAGACACCCTCCACGAGCAAATATGGGAAGAACAAGCAGGAGACGATCAGTCTGAAGCTACTTTATCAATCAGAACTTGGCAAATAAACTTACATGCGAATTGTAACATATACCAACAATTTCAAAGACGGCCTTGGCCATTTTACATGAACATTGTTTCCTAGAGGTACAATTTGTGCATTCCTACGAACCATTGGAGGAAAATTTGAAGCATATATACTGAAAAAAAGGAAGAGAAAAAAACACAGCTAAACAGTTACTATCGTCATTGAGAGAGATGAAGCATAGCTTCAGGCGCTAGCGTCAAGGCTTGTGGATCTTGAAACCAAATACCCTTGGGACATAGCTCCGAGCTGGTTGTGCTGGCTTAAGATTCCCATATGTCATCAGAAAAAGATGGGGAAATGTGGTTCCGAAATAGGCACCATCTACATCTTTTTCGTGTTAAGGAAATACAGAGACGAAAAACAATAATGAAGCACATAAACACAGCATCAAGTTCACAAGAAATACGAAGAAAACCACTTGACTTATATCTGGCTGCAAACTGATTCACTAAAGTCCATAACAGGCAAGAAAACCATAATACTCCCGATGAATTAAAGATTCACTGTATCCTGCATTAAATTGTCAACAATACTACAATCGGAAAAGAAATACTCACAAGCAACTCGCCAATTGCCTTCGGCAAAAAAAAAATATAAAAAAAAAAAAAAAAATTGCCAGTTAAAATTCACGAAGTTCGATAAGTATTCCTGATAAAAAAAAATAAGCCACACAATTTCGCAATAGTCTCGTTTGATCCAAATTACAGTAAAATAAAGCAACTCCATAAAAGGCTACTTCAGAAAAACACTCAAAAAACAGATTAGAGAGAAAGCCAAAGCAACTTCGAGGTGGTAGCTCACATTCAAAAAATACAAGAAGAATCTGGTCAGGACAACAAGCGAAATAGGAGTAAAAACAGAGCACCCAATATCTGATAGTTGACAATTGCAGCCTCAATAATAATTATTATCTCACAAGGTTGAGATATCTTTCACCCCCTCCTACCAAATAGAGCATGTTTAAGTTGAAGGAAACTAGGTGACCAGTTCTTATTATCCTAAAACCAAATACCAAGGCTCTAATCCCCCTACAATCTAACTCAATCAAGAAAAGAAAAGAAACAAAAAACAGGTATAGCACCTCCAAGTCAAAGCTCTAAACAACCTCTATAGAAACTCCAGTGGACAATTACACAGCCAATCTACTGTGTGTTGAACTAGTATCCTTTTTAAGAAAGTAGTCATTAAGAATCAGGTAAGCCACATAATCCTAGACCTGCTCTAGGCTTAGAGAATTAACAATCATAGCCGTCGTTCTAGCATCAAATGGCATAAGATCCTTCCAGATCTCGGAAATCAAGAAACCAGCAATCAATAGAATACAAAAGCATACTCACAGAATTAGCAAGGATAGGACAGCGAGATTAACGGGTACTGACAAGAGACAATTAAAGTGATAAAAGAACTCCAGCCTAAAAGGCTATAAGGATACTGCCTTGGTATTTAGATCTCGGGTAATAGACGTCTTCACACCTTGGGCAGTAAATCTTCACAGTGCTTGATCGCGGAATGTCTGATTGACCAAGAGGAAGACAAGGTTGCCCAGCGCAATAAACCCTAGGGCAACGACCGAAATCATAGTTCTTGAATTTCTCCAGCTGCCAAAGCATGTAACATATTATACATCAGAAATTTGCTGAACTAGGTAAAAATATAGGAGGGAAAGAATCTTCGGAGAAGAGATGGCAAATAAACCATAAAGAAGAAACAATCACCATTGCAGCCATTCCTTTACTAGTCAAGATGTAGCGGACATGAATAAGGCCATAAAGCATTTCCGCTGCAGATTCGATCAACTCATTTTGCTCCTCTGTGAACATATCACCTAAACAATATTATACGGACAATAACCACAAGATAAGAAAAAACAAATCTCACAACACTGCAAAACAACTCAATTAGGCATGTTAGAAATTTAAACAAACTACACACTTGAAGACCTTCGGCAGGGCCTAATTAATGTCATGTATTTATTGAGATAGTTGACAATGATGTTACGCGACATCACATCTCCTCTATTCCCTGTCACCCTCTCTCTGCTCCCCTCCCCACCATTCTTTCTAGATAGGCACACTGGCGATCAACAAAAACTAAAGCTAGTACACACTCCACGAGCACTAAGAATGGTGGGAAGAAACTATTGTGCAACGACGAGGATTACAATAAGGAATATCAGCACAACTGAGAGAAGAGGAAGACTCGAGTGCTCTATACATAAAGAGTTCAGTTATACTGTAGAGCACATAGATTCTGCAAGCTGTAACATGTATAGAAGGCATATTGCATTCCTACTTGGCTCCCTATACATGTGCACAGCTCCATCTCTAAGACCAATGCTCAATGGGAAAGAAGAGCCTCCAGATTTGCATTGGCGAGAGCTAAAATTTGGAACAAATCAATCATATCTCTCTCTGCATACAACGAGTACTTCATTCTATCAGAGTACTTTGTTGAGTTTGCATTTGTAGTCAGCTTAGATTAGTAATCGGAACAGAGTGTGCAGCCAATCGATTCTCACGTCTCTCTTCTCTTTTGTTGTACAAGTGTAACCAGAAAATTCTATAGCTATCGTCTATTAAACTAGCTATACAGGTGCGCTTCAAATTTCTGTCATCCGCGCTACTCATACATTCTTATTGGTATTCTTTGGCTATAAAGTCAGGTTAAAATTTCCTCAGCTGTTGCAAAACTGGTACTGACAAGGCGCCAAGAAAAACAGCAATTGGAGGAGAGAGTTGAGGGGGACTAGTTTTCCTAATCCTTACACTCCCACTTGAAACAGTAAATTTGCCAACGTTCTTGCCAAGGTGGAGAAGGGAAAACCTGGACTTAAGATCCTTTTTACTGTTCCGTCATCTGACTCCAGTATTCATTACAGTTGAATCATCTATTCTTTTCTACTTATACAAATATCTTTTTCTTTACTACGCAAAATAAGACTGAGAACTTCATCTCTAATGTTAATATCAGTTAAGTCTACAAGAAGAGACTCACATCCATATTGTAATTCACTACAAAGACTCCCCCCCCCCCCACCCCTTCTCCATCCAACACAACATGCGAGCAACTTTTTACATATTCAATCATCAGACATCCATGGAAATGGTAGGAGTTGCAACTTACCATGAGAAGATTCAACATCCAAAATAAGGTCTAGTGCGTAATCATAATACGGCACTTGACTGCTCAATCCACAAAGGTTGAAATCATCTTGGATGTAATCATCGTCAACCTCACAGAAGAATTCGTTTCCGCGCAAATTGCAGAACCATGAAATCCAGGAACCATCAGATCCACTCACATCTGACTCTTCACTGTCGGTTTCAGACTCCTCTACAATGAAGAAACCAAGAGTCATCAGCACCAACAATTCCGAGCACTAATCCAGTCTCATTATCTATTCACAAAGAAAACATTAAGGGAAGTCCACTAATAAGAAACTTTTTTGAAGTTGAGTAAAGCAAAATAAGAATAGGAGGACGATCAGAGATACGAAATAAGCTAATCAAACAATGGAATCTAAGCCACCTGATAATCTCTAAAAGTTCGATTAGGGAACAAATGAGAATCTACCAAAAAAGCTTCTCAAACTTGAATTCATCTGAAACCTATAAACTATTAACATTTTAATGTATGCCTCTACAACTGAAAGAGGGGAGGGGGGGGGATATTTGTGCAGCCCCTCTCATCTTATCAATATCACACGTATGAAAAAAAAAAAAAAAAACAAGTCTACAAGGAATAGGTCTCTTCTCAACTCCAAAGCAACCCATACAATTCAGTACAGGGCCAAGGTAAGCGTTTTCTTTTACTGTATATATTTACAAATGCCTTTCTCTATGGAACATCTTTCATTGTCGCCATAACCACCATACATTCAAAAGCTGTCATTCTTTGCAGATGCAAATCAACTAGTTCTGTATTTTACTTTACCACCATGGGGTGATGGTTCAAGATTTATATTAGCCAATTCCAACTCATTTTGGGGCAAAGGCCTTGTTATTGTTGTTGCATTTTAGTTCCAACAAAATTCAAGGGGCAGGTCATCCAAAGTCCTAATTCACAAACAGAGTAATGACAAAGACAAGCCATACGACCTCTATATATCCCAGATCACCAATCCCCAGCTACTGTTGAACATAAACGTTAATCCTGCGACAGTGAATCAGTGATATGTTTCCAAATCTGCTGCTTCAGCTCAATCAAAAAGATTAGTCGACCATTCAAGTACCAATCCCATTACTTCGGGTCTAAACAGTAAACACATGCCCAACTTCTAAATCGACCACTTGCGGATAGCATATCTAACTCAAAACATTACAATTTCAAAGTATAATATCTCTCCACCTACTCTCCAACAATCCCTGAATGTTACTTTTCTCAAGAAAAAAAAACCATAGCCACAAAGCAACAAAAGTATTTCCTACACCATCATCAACCGATACAAAAGCCACACACACCGACTCCCAGCAAAAACTGCTCTTGTGAACAAGCACAACCGAGCAGAAAGCTCTAGTTCAGCCGCAACATTTAGTTCTAAAGCACCAAAATGTCCCGACTCAGCACAATCCCATTTTGAATCTCAACTAGTACAGATCCTTCAGCTCTATCCAAACCCCCCATTCCCAATCCCGACAGTCCATACTAATAAACTTCAACATTTCCGTCATCCTAGATCCCAAAACCCGATTCTCAACATCCGCATCACTCAAAACCTATAGAGTACCTTACCAATCTTATCGAAATATCCCTTCTCTCTCAAAAACAGCCACCAAAGGTAACTAACAATGCATACATGTTTCTCATCCCCCACCTCCCCCACCTACACAATACCTTACAAAGCAAGCAAATCGACAAGACGACATCGGCATTCCTCGTAAACAGCCAAAATTAAGCAGCCATCCGCCCATCCCCAATCCCCAAGCTCAACTAAAACAAACCGAAACCGCGAAAACGATCAAATATCTCTTCCCACTCACATCACAAACAATCAAATGCACAAATTCACGCTACTCAACAAAATCTCCAAACTTCCAATTCACTCTAAATTAACAATTAACAAGTAATAATTAAGTAATTAACACAATATTAACAAAAAAAACACCAAATTAGCAAACAAAAATTCATCAAATTAAGAAGAAAACGACGAACCATCGGAGAGATTACTAGGTTTACTAAGACCAGAGTGATCAGACGGCGTTCTAACGGCGGAGGTAGACGGAGCAGAGAGGCGGAGATCTTTATCCTTACCACCAGAGTGACCGCGAGAAGTCGACGGAGAAGTCCGTTCAAGATGCTTATCTAAAACGTCATTAATACGCCTCCGATCGATACTGCCTATTTCCGACGACTTCGACGACGCTCCGCCGCCGCCGCCGACGGCATTCCCTCTATCCCTCTGCATACTTTAATTCAAATTAAATTAATTCCAAGGGGAAGATATTAGGGATTCGAAGAATGCATGATTTTAATTTTTTTCGGGAGAAAATTAGGGTTTCGAGGGAAAAAGGGGGAAAAATTGGGGGAAAATATCTAAGGGAAGTGGTGGAGGTGGTGACGAGGGATGAATGACGATGATGATGAGAGAGCCAGCTTTGTTTTTCTGTACAGTGTGTTTTTCACTCTTCTTTTTCTGATTTTTTTGTTCTTGCTTTTGCTTTTTCTTTATTAAAATCTTTAACAAATAAAATTATCAAAAGATGAAATGAATTTGATTTGGATCGTTTGAGTTTTTGAATAGGTGAATTAATTAACGATGCGGATTTGAGTTTTGTTTTTGGTTTCGAGAAAATGTTGTTTTTCGAAGATTTGTGATTAGAGTTAGGTAACTGTTTTGAAAATGAGAACATTTGTTTTTTTCTCGAAAATGAATAAAGTTTTTATCGGAATCGTTAGAACACATTGATTTGGATTGTTGAGATTCATGAAGTCATTAATTAATAAGAATTAGACCTTCGCTTTGGTAAAAATGTTGTTCTTTTCGAGATCTGCGTTCAAAGTTCATGTTTTTCTTTTTAAATGTCAACATTTGTTTATTGAAAAACGATGATGACTTCATGAGAACGTATGTTAGATGTGCAATACATTCTTAGATTTTGAGTTTGTGTTGTTACACCCTTTTTTCATTCAAAAACCGACTGTCGACGGTTTAATAGTAGTTAAATTGACTATCGGGAATAGAAAATGACATATACCGTTGTAAAAGGTTAATATTTGTAAAATTAGAGTTCAACGGTTCAATGTCAACAATTTCAATATACCTTGTGTGCTCCTCAAACTAGTGATATTATGACCTTCAAATCATAAATTTGCACTAGAAGTTAATTTAGCTCATATAAGTTTGCATTACAAGCAAGTTAATCAAATCATAAATTGCATTAGAAGTTAATTGAACTCCTCAAATTAGCATTTGTTGAGAAAATGAACCCAAATATAAGCGGAAACAACAAACCCACGATTTCATTTTGTGTTGTGAGATCGGAATCAACAATGCCAAACAATCAAGCAAAACTTACAACTAAAACTAGACATTGGGAGATCGGAAGACTATCGAGATTCCCAATACGGAGTTTCTATTTTACGAGAACTCTTTCTATTATCCATGTCTCTTGCGCTTCTCTCCCTCTCTTTTATGATTTTTGACCTAATATTTCTCATCTATCAAACACTTGTTTTAAAATTACGATGAATCCAAATGAACTAAGCCAGCAATTGAGCAAAAGACAGCCAAAATAGCTCTGGAGCTCCCACACAATGCACTTGGAAAAGAGCAAAAACCAATACCTCAAATTTGGGCTTCAAATCCTACTTGTTTATTAGCTTCTCTCGCTCTTTATTTTTTTCCCTTTCTTTTATGTTTCTGACCAATTTCTTCTTGTCCATCAAACATTCAAACCCTTTGTTCCAGTGTCCCCAAAAAATTTAAAAGAAAAACCACGTACATACTCCGTAACACTAATATGCTCAATTACTACAGTTTCTCATACGGAATATGATCTACGACTTACTCAGTTACTCCTATATATCCCTCATGTGTCAGTGACTCGGTGTCAACACTACATGATGAACCGTACGTCGTCACTAGGTCGATATTGATTCCGATATACAACTGACATAATCCAAAGGACTCTTCTGTTTTTCATGATCAATGGTTGCAACTTCATTCAGAAGGCACGAAAAAAATTATCTGACCAAGTGATGTACTGTTCATATTCCAAAGGACTCCGTATGTATTAAATTTTGAAGACACTGACCAAATCCAGCAAAAGTGGTTGATCATTACAATATGCTTGATAATAACCCAACACAACAACAAAAGTCTTATACAACAACCACGAAATGTGTAAATGTTCACGAACAATCAAATACAACAAATCTGTCTCATTAACTTAATTTGAGACGGTCTTGTACGAGACTCGTTTATATTTTTATCTTTCAATTTCAGTAACACATACACACGCATGAAGTTAATTTCTTTTACCAGTAATTACATACTAGCACTAGTGAGCTTGAAGGAAAATTCTTAGGCCTTCTGACGGAATTGGATCAGGATTGTAGAATATCTTCTCGTTCAAGTTGGCCTTTTTGAATCTGAATTTAGTCACCACATTGTGTAGGAAGACAAGTATTTCTATACGAGCGAATTCCCTCCCAGCACACATACGCGGTTCTGCTCCAAAAGGTACAAATGTATAAGGTGTTGGTCCTCAAATCTTGACGGGTCAAACTTCTCGGGGTCCCTGAAGTATTCGGGGTTCGTATGTGTGGTATGTAATGTCCAATGAACCTATACGACAACAATAAAAGTTTAGCCCGAAAAAGAGTCTTATTTTGGGTTGAATGAGTAACGCGAATTAAATAAGTCGAAATCATATATACGTACCTTCCACCCTTTAGGTATGTTAAACCCTCCGTAATTGAAATCAGTTTTGACCTCTCTAAAGTTTCCTGGAACGGGAGATGTAAGTCGCATTGTTTCACATATGACGTTCCATGAGTACTTCATTTTTTGAAGATCAGCCCATGTTAAAGGTTCTCCTGATCCTTTTGATTCCGCAATCTTTAATTGTTCTGAAGTATAATGAACACATACTTACCAAATGAATGAGAAACTAGATTGAGAGTATGTACGTACATACACTTTTATTTGTTGACTAACCCCGTGTTGAAATCATGTAACTTTTACGAAATCAATCAATGGTTATATTATTAATATAAACGTGTAAAAAGATATTGAAGGTTAGGTATAGTATACGTACCTTGCAGAACCTTTTCATAAACATCGGGGTGTTCTGCAAGGTGGTTAATCACTTAATCATAAAAGCGATTGTGGTGCTAGTAGGGTAAAATCCCGCAAACATGAGACCGATGATCTTACTAGCAATGTCTTCCTCACTCAAACCCTTACCAGTTTTATCCGAATCAATAATTAACCTACTCAATAAGTCTACTTGATAGCCATCATTACCATTGTGATTATCGCCCTCATGTGACATTAATTCTTTTCTTCTTTGCTTAATAATGTCAACAAGTTTCTCCCTAACAAGCCTCCCTCCCTTTATAGTCTTATAGTAAGCCATACCGGGAAAATTAATTGGCACTGAGAAGATCCCCTCGAGCACGAGAAAGAAAGGTTTCGCGATGTCTGCCACCTGACATAGGCTAGCATTGATCAACACTTTACAAGAGAGTGCAAAGGTGAACTCTTTTGCAAGTGTGTACACTTTCACCTCTTTATTAGGAACCAACACGCACCTATATGTTGTTGCACCATAGAGTGTACCATAGGTACATAATGTTGGATAGAGTCATGTCTAAGGAACTTGTAGGCTAACTCGTCTGCTGGCTTACCCGATGGCGAATCATTGTTCGCCTTTGGGTAAGATAGCGCAGCTGCGACAGAGCTAGGCAGCCAATAGCTAACCAATTTACCCTCATTCGAGAAGAGAAATTTATTCGCACTTGGCCCACAAAAAATAAGCGTTTTTTTCCCTGCTAACGAGGTTTTAAAGACCTTAGCATGGGAGTATTTGGTCATACGATCACGTATGAATTTTGCAGGGCATGAGAAATATGCTAAAGTTTCCTCTACGATTGGCCAACCAAATTTTCCTGGAGGAAGGTTTGAGATTTGGGATGACTTGCTAAATTTTGAAGTTTGCTGAGAAATGATGAAAAGGCTTAGAACAATAAGGGTAATTGTGGTTCCAATTCCAAAGAGAAATAAAATTGGATCCATGATTAAGAGTTTTGGCAATGAGCAAACACTCAAACCAAGTGCTTATAAATACCATTTCAAGGGCCCTCTCGTCAGTCTACTTGGTTTGATTAACATGATAGTCATCATGGGATAAGTTGGGATAAGTTGGAGGTGATACCATGGATAGAAGAGTTACATGACTTCATTTTTCGCACGCTTACCTTTTCGGGAAAAAAAACACGTGATAATTATGATTTCAAAGACATCTTGGTCTCAATTACACAACTTGACCTTGCTATTTTCTGCCTTTTGATCTTGTTTTTAATGTTTATATAATAAGTAAGTTGGTGACATGCTCCTAGAGGCCGTGCTTGTGATGTTTATTTCTACTTTTATACTATCTCGATTCCAAAAGAATTAATCACGAGTATATATATACTCATATAAAAAAAAAGATATTACTTGTTAATTTTTTGAAATGAGAATACAAAAGTCATATAGGTAAGAGTGCTAAGATAACTGCAAAATGATGATAATTGCATTTGGAAACAATAGAATATTTTTTTTTATTGTGTTTTTTAACCAAAGCTTAAATCATGCTCCCCGGGAACACAATGAGCATAGTGGTCCTTCTCACAATAGAGGAGTAAGGATCACATTCAAAAATAATTTTTCATTTTTTATTTTATGGTCCCGAGTGGTAGCACGGGAACATGGTATACTTTACCCTTTTTAACTATGATGCCACGTACCATGTGAGATGACACGTGGAATGAGAGATGTTCTAATTGTAGCCAGTGGACGTGGTCGTTATTTAAAACACAACTTTTAATATATACTCTGTAAGTCCGTAACTTCCAATAATTCAAAACAGACATGCGGGAGTAATGTTGAGTCAATAGAGCATTATTTATTTATCAAATAAAACACGCCTATTTTTTCTCGACAACCGATAAGATGTTAGACTTTAAAGATTTACTCAGAGCGATAATCTAATATATATATATGTAAAAGCGAATAATTTGGAGCGCATTGAGGGCATCGGGAGGTCAAGAAATGCACGGAGAGAGTCCAAAATTTGTTAAACTCTCACCTAAAGTATTAAAGTAATCCACATA